>JBAGKK010163266.1:0-23645 GCA_037177015.1 Euceroptres primus | reverse complement strand
AACGACATGAAATTGTTTGTTTCGTTTGGGTCTCAATACCAAATTAACACCGAAACGCATGTTTCGTTTCATTCCCTGATATTTTCAAAACTAGAAAAATTACTTTATGAATATTTTTTCATTATAATATGACTGCATACGATGGAGGAATGTGCCTAGAATACGATTCCACTTCTAACTCAATTTCGACCAAATTGGTGTATAAAGCACTGTTATAGAGCACGCTTCATTTCTGGAATTCGAATTCAAAAGTTGAATAAAAAATTAATTTTTAAATTATCACCTCAACTTTGACTTCAGGTTGATCGTCTCTCTTCCGATTGAGTCCCATCGACTGGTCAATTAACAAGGAATCGTACATCGGCACCACGAAGAGCTTTTCCGTTGCAGCCAAACGTTCACATTTTGGAGTCCAAATATGAAGAGTAATCCAAGTTTGTGAAAGCAACCAAAGTAGCCAAACCCAGGCGTATTGTTTGGAAATAAAATCGTTAAGGAAATACAAGGGCGGCGATTCGTAAAAGAGATAATCTGGTATTGTCCCATGGAAGAAACAAGGGTCGCCATTGCGAATACCACAAGCAGCGATGAGCAACGATATGGAAACTGGAATCGTCAGGCTCACTGGGAAAGCGTAGCTGAATCCCTGAATCAGGATCTTGCATGCGAACTTTCCTGAAAAGGGATTATTAATTCAAAACCAGGTAGGGTGGAACAGTTCTTCCCAGGTGGAATAGAAAAATTCTTCCCAGGTGGAATAGAACAATTCTTTCTTGGAAGAAGAGAATAGAATTAACATATTTCCTATTTCTGTTCCAGAATCAGGTTTACTTACCAAATACGTAGGCAAAGTAGGCGCCGAAAACTTGCAACAAAAGGACGTAGATTGGAGTCTTGAAGTCGGCATTTATAGTGTCGGTTTCGCCGATTCTAATTATTTCTGATAGATCAGTTATCCTTCCAGTTCCAGCTTGCCTGACAGCATGAACGATGATTTTGTGGTCGCTGAAAGCTGTGCCCATCATTGTGAAAAGGTGACCAACGTTCTCGCCTTTTGCTTGAAGAATTAGAAGCGAAGTGATGAAGAAAGCGATTATCTTCCAGATTGAGACGAACAAATAGGTGAAGTATCTCGTCACTCTCAGTTCCTTTTTTACTCTTCCCAGAGTTCTCACTATGGCTGGAATAGTTATTTTTGTTTGCAAGATTATAGAATTGGAACTTTTGAAATTTGACGTTCTGTTTTAGAAATTTGACGTTCTGTTTTAAGATCCAAATTGGAGATTTTATTTCAAAATACTGTTTGAAATTTAATTTTGTAATTAAGTTATAAATTATATTTTTAGCTGTTAGTACCTAAGGGACTTCTTACGGAGACATAGTTTTCCCACCAGCCACAGGAAACCATGGCCAAAGCTGGTGGAATTAACCATAAAGAAGGATTTGAGCTGTCCAGCAAAGGCCATACTACAAATCCCGTTGCTTGAGCAGCTAAAGCTGCTAAATCTACTAGAACGAGAACACATCTCCTTGACTCGTCTTTGTTCTTGTTTCTCGAGAGAAGACCTGCGATAGGGAATTCAATGGTAATTCAAGTCTACTTTATTTCAGGCTACATTTAAAATCTTACAGACTCACTTTCACAGTTACTCGAAAGCACAAAACTATCGATCTTTAGTTCTAATTTAGGACCAAAAATATTTCAGGATATTGCTCTTCAAAAAAACGTGGAAATCAAAAGCAAGTGAGTTTCGGAGATTTTTAAAAGAAACTTTTAAGTCAGGAACTTTCTGCAGAAGAAATTTAAATAAAAAAAGAATATCAAAAATCCATTTTGTAAAGATAAATACCATGTTTGCCTTTTTTTGCCCACATAAAAGATTTGTTACTAAAACAAAACAAAGGGTTTAAATTCAGAACCAGAGAAAATGAAATTTTGCAGCCACCCTGCTTAAGTTTTTCAGGACTTCAAAAATTAAATAAAAGTTCTAGGATTTCGAAGAGAATATTTACAAATATCAAGGGATCTTCAGAGTTTTAAATTGCCATAATGGGCTTGAAATTGTTTCTAGAAATTCTGAGAAAGTGAAGACTTTAAAAATGGAACCTATTTCAGTTAATGATAAAAATCTCTTTTTTTTTAAAGAAAAATACCTACCAAGAAGTCCCGGAACGAAACAAACACAATTTGTTAGCATCGCTCCTTTGACGACGTCCAGCTCAGGAAGAATTGCTAGGAACATGAGAGCTAAACCGATAACGTGAAAGCTCTCCATGAGAAAAACGAGAAAAAAATGGGAAGAAAGAGGCTTCTTCCAAGATTTAAATATACACATTCGAATACTACGAATTAAGGTCCCAAATTCAGGGACAGCGAAGGCTATGATGATGCACCAAATCCATGCTATCCTCTCCTCTTCTGGTAACGTAACTATATATTGGTTAACCCGACCTAAAATATAAAAAAAATAATTAAAACTAATTCTCTAATTTCTATTTTTTAATTAATTATTAGATCTTAGATTTTTGTCTTAAAGGTTACAATTACCTTTTCTCTGATTCTAGATTCTAAAAACTAAATAGATTCTAAATCTAAAATTCTAAAAGATATTACAGATTGTTAATTTTTTGAGAATAGATAAACTCTAATCCATTTCCTCTTTTCTGAAAAGCTGACTTGTCAACGATTAATCATAAATGATGATTTACTAGAAAGCAATTAAAAATAGCAAGCATTAGCTGATAACTCCTCGAACCTGTAACTCCTTAAGTGGAAACGGAATGGTTCAGTCAGCCAGGAACTTAATTCATCAAATTGTAGAATAAACCAGAGAAAGAAAATTCATTCAGACAAAGATTAAAGGCCATAGCTGGGTAAGCATGGTTGGTTTGCCTTAGCAGATATTTGGTTCATATTTAGGTGGTAAGTTTCTACCATTATAAGACTAATTTACCTCAAGTGCCAACTTCAAAAAACATTTTTTACAAAACTTATAAAAAAATTTTTAAAAATCAAAAAATTAAATTATCTCGAAAATGGCTAAATCAATTTCGATGGTTCAAATATATATTGTACATGATAGCACAGCTGTTCTAAAACAAAATGAAGAGTCAATTCTGGCAATTAGAAAGGAATAAAAACAATTTTTTAAATTTTGAAAAACTTTTTTTCAGTGAAAGCTTTTTGGTACCGCCACAATTTTTTTTTCTGGAATACACTCACGCCCTCAGTAACAACATATATTTTTGCGAGCATTATCCCAATGGCACTTCACAGTTTAAAAAAAAATTATTTTGTTGGCCTCTACAAAGTATGCGATTCCATTGAAACGAGGGGTTTTCTTAATTTTAACTCATGACTCTCAAACGAGCACCATTCGAAACCAAAGACTCGCTTTGCATAAATTTTACTTTACATCTTGTATTTTCGATCTTTTTTGTGTGCTGTTTCATACGCCTCACAGTGTGGCCAAAAGCTCTTTTTGTGGGCAAAAGTCTGTCTACAAGCCAATTTTTCATTTAATAACAAAATAAACAATATATTTTTCCTAACTTTTCAGATTATCTTTCTTTTAAGTTCTTCAAATTTACTAAAAAAAGAACTTAAGTCAATGCAATAACTATTAAGCAACAATTTCCAGTAGGTTAGAGTAAGAAAAAATTATTTATAATATTTTAAACAAATTAATGAACAAACGCCAAAATGGCTTTTGTTCATCGTGATTCGCAATGATTAGTTGTTTGTAATTCATAGTTTTTATATAAAATATTAGGGAAATTAATGCCTAATTGCGATAAGTTAAGAATAGCTGCTGTTTAACAATTATTTAAATAATTTTTATAAACAAATGTACAATTTTCGGATGTCACAATGAATAGGCTTAATTTTTTTTGCAGAATCAACCAAAAATGTTTTGCCAGGGACTCCTTGCTGTAATTTTGTTTAAATTGATAACAAATAATAATTCTTTAAACAATTTTTATAAATAAATGCACATTTTGACCATTTTTCCAAGAGTAGGCTCCATTTTCTTAGCAAAATCAACTAAAAATGTATTGACAATGACTCTTCGCTGTGATACTTTGAAAATGAATAAGAGGAGTTAATTATTTAAACAATTTTTATAAACAAATGTAAATGTAAATGCTTATTTTTTCGTGGAATAAATTAGAAATGTCTTACCAATGTTTTACCAATGTCTTTCCAATGTCTTACTCCTTCTTATCATATTTGTCCAATTAACAAAAACTGTTGATTGTTATTAACAATATTTATAAACAAATTCACATTTTCAACATTATTCCACGAATAGGTCCATTTCTTTGCGAAAACAACTAAAAATGTGTTTCCAGTGACTCCTAGTTGTAATTTTGTTTAAATCAATAACAAATATTAATTATTTAAACAATTTTTATGAATAAATGCACATTTTGATCATTTTTCCAAAAGTGGTCTCCATTTTCTTAGCGAAATCAACTAAAAGTGTATTGACAATGACTCTTTGCTATGATACTTTGCCAATAGACAAGAGCAGTTAATTATTTAAATAATTTTTATAAACAAATGTGCATTTTGGACACTTTTGCATGAATAAGATTTTTTCGTGGAATAAACTAGAAATGTCTTACCAGTGAATCCTTCTTGTCATATTTGTCCAATTAACAAAAACTGTTGATTATTTAAACAATATTTATAAACAAATTCATAGATTGACCATGTTTCCATAATAAATATTATTTTTTGCGTGGAATTAACTAAAAAACCAAGGTCATTATATATGTGTTAATGAAAGGTATGTTAGGCTCTTGGTTATTGGGTTATCAAATTATCTACTTATTGGGTATCGTATCTCAACACTTTTTCTTAATTAGAAAAATATGACAGAAAAGAATAATTGGTAAGACATTTCTTGTTGATTCCGTGAAAAAATTAACATTTATTATGGAAAAATGGTTAAACTGTGAATTTGTTTATAAATATTGTTTAAATAATTAACAGTTTTTGTTAATTGCACAAATATGACAAGAAGGAGTCATTGGTAATTTCTAGTTTGAGTCATTTCTAGTTTATTCCACGGAAAAAAATAAGCCTATTCATGCAAAAGTGGCCAAAGTGTACATTTGTTTATAAAAATTGTTTAAATAATTAACTGTCTTAAATAATTAACTGTCTTGTCCATTTGAAAAAATATCATAGCAAAGAGTCATTGTAAACACATTTTTAGTTGATTTCAATAAGAAAGAGGAGCCTATTCTTAGAAAAATGGTAAAAATGTGCATTTATTTATAAAAATTGTTTAAATAATTAATATTTTTTATAAATTTGAACAAAATTACAGCTAGGAGTCACCGACAATACATTTTTAGTTGTTTCCGCAAAAAAATTGGGCCTATTCGTGGAATAATGTTGAAAATGTGAATTTGTTTATAATTATTGTTTAAATAATTAACAGTTGTTGTGAATTTGAAAAAAATGACAGCAAGTAGTCTTTGGTAAGACATTTTTGGTTGATTCTGCAAAAAAAAATTGAGCCTATTCATAGTAACATACGAAAACTGTGTATTTGTTTATAAAAATTGTTTAAATAATTGTCAAACAGCAGCTATTCTTTACCTAATCTCAATTAGGCATTAATTTCTCTCATATTTTATTTAAAAAACTATGAATTGCAAACAATCATTGTGAATCACGGGGAAATGGCTTTTGTTCATTAATTTGTTTAAAATATTATAAACAATTTTTTTTCTTACTCTAATTGACTCTCCATTTTTTTAGAACTGCTGTGATATCTTGCACAATATATATTTGAACCATCGAAATTGATTCAGCCCTTTTCGAGAAAATTTAATTTTTTGATTTTTCAACATTTTTTTGTAACTTTTGTAAAAAATTTTTTTGAACTTGGCACTTGGGGTAAATTAGTCTTATAATAGTAGAAACATACCACCCCAATTTGAACCAAATATCTGCTAAGGTAGACCAACCATGCTTACCCAGCTATGGGCCTTCTAATATAAATTATAAAAAGGATTTTAAATAGACAATAAAAATAATAATAAACTTGTAATAGTTTAATATTAAACTTTCATAATAATAAACTTTTGATTTCGATGATTCGGAAAAACGTTTGGAATTATCTAAGAATATCAGTCCATAATTTCTTTCAGTCTTTTTTTTTTTAGAAAAAATCTACTTCTGGTGTATTTGAAGTAATTTGGAACTTAGAAAATTGTGGGAACATTTGAGTTCATTTCACTTTTCCTTCTCTTTAGGGATCTGAATGTCTGAACTTATTTCTAGGTTTCTTTTTTAGGGCAAAAAGGAAATTGAAGTGTTCATACCTACGAGAGAGATCTTGACTAATCTAAGAATCGATCTATACCAATTATCCGATAATTGCATGAATTTCTTACCTAATTGTACATTGCAAAAGGCAACCTCCCGACCGGCTTTCAGCTGTGAAGTCATGAAAAGTATAGTTCCCTTGGCGATGACCCCACTGCCAAGAACTATGACGAAGACTAGTAAATAGACGATTACTTTTGTAATTTGAACCGATACTTCGGCACATCTTTGATTTGCCATCGACCCTGAGTCGATTTTTGGAGGAGGATCTCTGAAAACGTCCCATCCTTTCGTCTCGACGACTGTACGTTGACTAAAAATCGTTAAAAAATTTTTAATCATTAAATAATCATAATTTTTCATAACATAATTTACAATGTTCTATAAACAAATCCTAATTACTCAGCTTTCTATCAACTCAGAGAAAAATATTTGGTCGAATCAATCAAATTTTGGTTGGTTCAACCATAGAATTTGTTTATTATACGTACAAAAAAATTGAGCCAATCAAAATTTTAGTTGATTTAACCAGACATTAAGCCCCAGACTTTGGTACTGTTCAGAAAATTCATTTTTCGATTCCGAATGGTTCTTAGTCGGCCAAACAAAAATAAATAATTTGGTATATTCAGTCAAAGATTTGGTCCAATCAACAAAGCATTTGATTGACTCAATAAAAATTTGGTTCCCTTAATCAACATTTTTGTTTAAATCTTCTTACAGATTTGGTTCAATCAACCAAATATTTTTTTGAGTGAATTTAAATTTTTTGTTTGTACATTTATAAAATTATAGATTTATAAAATTTGTACATTTATAAAATTTAAACGGAATTTTTATAAATCGCAGAATTAATTTATAAACAGAGAATAAGATACGAAAAGGACATTCACTCTGTTATTAATTTATTAGAAGTATTTGATCTGATTGTGAGAACAAATAAGTTCCTTGAAATATTTTACATTCCTGCTGGAAAAAGCTGTGATAACTATAGTTAATAAATTCTAACACTTCAAAATGGTATGCAAAATCATTGCACAAAATATCTTCGATATTTAATCACTAATCAGTATTGTAAAAAAAAAATATTTAATCAGTAATGCATCTTTCGATCAGGTTTAAAATCTCGATCTGTGGGATCTTTCTTTCTACATTTGAAGGATATGAAATGACTCAGCTATCACTAGCAATGTTATATCCGTCGTGTTAACTGTGGGAATTTTCACTGGTGCGTTCTGTGCTCGAGTGATCGATTGCTGACAGCATTTTTATCTAATTACTTCAGATCTGAAGGCAGAATCCAAGTTTACTGCTGATTTAAACTTGCAATCCTGTCTTCATTGATTACTGTAAATCTCACTTCTGTTTAAAATTTACAATCACACGTAATATCTTCATCTACCAGATTTCAAAATCTCAAACTGATTTTAATTTTAATTTACAATTTATAAATTCCCTTCTAATTTATAATCCAGTGTAAAGTTTTTTATTGAATTGAACTATTCAGACATGAAGATAAGAAAAACTGGTCCGAATTTAGAAAATTGGTATCTCTAGTTCTGTTTGTCTAATCATGAATTTATTTTTTTTCTATTCTTTTAAAATTTATTTAATTTTTAATTTTGAGAATACCTTCCAGCATAATCTTGTGTCAAGGGTGTACTGTCGTCGTCTGAAAAGTCATCGACCCCAGCAGCTCCTCCTCCAGGCACCACACCATTTTGCTGCTGAATTTTGGCCATTTCGGTTCAATAAAGCTGAAATCCAAAAAAAGAGAAAATTGTAAAAATTACACTAAATATTTTTAACTTTGAAATTATCAAGTTCTTTCATAATTTTAACGATTTTAACGCTTAAAGACTTCAAGCTTAGGTTGATGAGTAATAAATTATTTACGAAAATATTTAGAAACTTTTAAATTAATAAATAATTGTTAAATCAAACTTTTTATTTGAAATTATTTAACGGGATTATGGTGTCCAAAATTCCAAATTCAATGATGAAATGGAGGATTTTAAAAATTGTTTTTTCTTTTGAAAATAAGGAAAAATATTGATGAATTTAAATATCATTTTTCAATTATATTTATTTAAATATAAAATGATATTATTTATATATCATTTTTCAATGATATTTAAATGAATTTGAATCCAACTTAAATGAATTTGAATCAACTTAAATGAATTTGAATACAATTTAAATGAATTTAAATTTAAAAATTTTAGAAAGATATCTTTCCCAGAAGGAAAACTAAATCTTGATTGATTTTATTTTTCTGATCAAGTTATTACAGCATGTTTTAATGTAAATCAGTCGCTCGAATTCATTTCCTCACACTTAATCGATGCAAAGGTTCACGAGACTTGATATTTTACCGCTATTTTTCTATTTTCTGAATTTTAAAGCAATGTGGTAGAAATACCGGTTGTAATAAAAATAGAAATGTCTAAAAGTAAATCCTCAATAAAACAAACAAAAAATAGTCTTTAAAAATAGTAAATCTTCAATATTTGTAGACTAGGGCTACAAAAAATAAATACGATATATTTAAAATATATACTATATTTTATTTATAATGTATTATTCCATACAATATTTACATATTGGATTTTAAGGTTACGCTTAAAAATTAGAAGTCAAATTTTCCAAAACACTCCTCGCCCAATTTTTCGCCTAATTATCTATTAGTAATAAAATAAAATATATCTAATATATTTTATATTTACAAAATGCAAAATATTTTTATTTTAAGATTGTTGGAACCTTGAAAACCAAGACGTCCAGAATATAATCCCTTTATTACGATTTAAAGATTCATGAGAATCATAAGCCTTAGAAATAAGGACAAGCCATGGATAAAGAGATTTCCACGATTCCTTATAAAGCAGGCAAGATATTTATGGATTCCATTGAGGAGCAATGTGCTTTCTTGAGAAAAACGTGTCGACACGTTATATGATAATAAATCCAGTGGGAGTAATGAAGAGTAATCACGGTAATGAGGGATGATAAATATTTCTTGTACCTACAAAGGTGGAAAAATTTATAACCGTGAAAAACACTGCACGTAAGCGATATGCTATTTTCCTTTGCGCAACTTTCTATGTCTCAACTTGTATTCTAAGTCTTGCATATTCAAGAATTATTTACACCTCTGAAATAACAAAAAAAAAGTTTTAATATTTAGATTCTGAAAAATTTAATCTCTTTGTAATTTGAAAAAATTGGTATTAAAATTTGGCTATATAAAAGAATTTTTAGAAATTAAAATCTTGGAATTGAAAAATCGATAAAACAATTATTGTTCAAAAGCTTTTGAACAATAACTCACTGGTCAATGACTATGATTAAAAATAATAGCCTGTTAAAATCTTTCCAAGATAAGTGAGAAAAGACATAAAAAAGTATCGCGATATCTAGACACTTATACATTTATAATTACGTTTTATTTTCTATCTAAATAATCTTCCCTTTCATTTTCTAGTTATCGCATATCCTGAACTTGAAAAGTGCCGACTGTTTCAAATAAAATATATCCTGAGGCAAAGTAGAATTGCGTGTACAAGTACGAACGCGAATCGGAAGTTTAATCGGACAATGAAATCTCGATGCCAGATCGTTGTTCGGTGGGAGAAAGAGAAAAAAAGAGAGAAAGGTGGCGGCTAGGTGGAAGGTGGCACAAACTTGGCTGAAATAATCATAGGCGCCAACCTCAACTTTTTTTTATGTTGGCTTCTTCCTTTTATATCAGCACCTTCTGCATCAGCAATCATCAATCCAAGACACGATTTATTATTTTTACAAATATGCAATTGCAGCACGCTCAGATATCAGAAATTAAATTCTAAAATCTTCATCCAAGAAATATGGTTTTCTATAACTACTTAATCTTTTTTTAAAGACCAATTAAAAAATTGATCCACTTCTCATGAAGTTGCGAGAATAGGTAATAAATAATGCAAAAGTTGAATTGAAAAATACGCGAACAAAACAGAATAAATCGAATTTTTGATAAAATGAAGACAATGATTGTTTCTTTAATACTATAAACTCTCTGACAAGCTTAAGCTGACGAAAAAAATTTCTTATCGAATTTACAGAGCTAAAATTAAAAATAAAACTGTATTTGTTTTCCTAATAATATATAACAAATGTATGTGCAACAATGTTATAACAACAAAAAACTTCTTGTTTTAACAAAGGATTTGTTTAATTTAAAAAGAAACTTTGCTTGTTTCCATAAAATCAAATTTTGTTGTTCGAACCAAACAAACCGTTTTTTCAGTGTTTCCTAAATGACCTAAATGATTGTAAAAACAACTTTTAATTTTAATTTTGATCAATTTGTTTTAAAGTTAAATATTGAGAAATTGACTCAAGTGGATTTATCATGTTTTGTTCGCTTGCTATTCAATTGATGGGCATTGTATGCAAAATGTTGGATAATGAATTTTATTTGAGGAAAAATATTAAAGTGTCGTTTAAGAATAACGAATGTCAGTTTTAGGGCGTACTTCGTTAGGTTTGCTTATATAGCCTCGTTACTGTTACGGACATGTGAAATAACTTCAATACGTCATTGTCGATCGCGAGAAAGTAGCATAACTCGACCGACTTTACGCCAGGACTGGTCAACTAATTTTAAAAGCTACGACCAACACTCTGACATTAAGTAGAATGTGTAATGTATATCGATTGCGAAAAGATTTCAAAGACTCTGTCTCGCATTAAAACAAAATTTAACTACCGCTGGGAAATATCCAATCTGATACTTGACTATGCAGTTGAACTCTCCGTCCTATAGGTATTTAATTAGAATTCAGGAAAAGATAAGACCTTTGCTGAAGAAACCTAAAACTGGTTTTAAGGAATCAGCTTTTAATGATCATTCCTTTCCCACCAGAAAATTTCTGTCGCCTTTTTTTCATTTCTGTTTTATGACTTTTGGAGTCATTTTTATTTTTGATAGGGTTTATTGGCTGAGAAGAAATTTCAAGATCCTGAAGGGCTCGTATGGAAGTTTATGAATAATAAATTCTTTCATTGTAGAAAAATTTGAAAGGCAGGAAATTTATAAACGCTTCTTGAAATGTTTTAATCGCTTTTTATATAGTGATGACATTTTACATCTCTAGTTGTGTAGCAATCTGTAATCAGACTCAGAAAACTGCAATCGTGAGTCATTGGAGAAATGTATGAACTTTTCAGGATCTCTATTCATTTTTCTAACCAAGTTATTGGAAACTAATTTAAATAACTGTGTGAAAATAATTTTTCATTTCTAGGTTTTTATTTATTGAGTGATTAAAATAATTTAAATATTATCTGCAGGATATTACACAGAAAAAACGAAGGATAAATTTTATCTCGTTTCCGGGGTAAAAATTACCTGCAACAAAAATTAACTTCACAGGATAAATTTTACCAAAATATCGGTTAAATTTTCTTTTGTTTTTCCATAACAACACATGTATTTTATAAGACGTGAAGTGGCCTGAATAAAAATTCAACATTCTAAAAAATTATCTGCAACAAATTTTATCCTTAGTTTTTTTTGTGTTAAATATAAATAATGTGCTTATTTAATAGTTTTCTCGGTATTCTTTCTACAATGATCAAGGATCTTCGAAAATCCAATAAAAACTTTTAGAAAATAGAATAGTGCACAATTTTCTAGCCTTGTCCAGAATCTAGTAGAATCTAGGATTCTCTAGAATTGTCTAGGATTCTTCACACAATTTTCTAGACTAGTTGAGCCTTGCAAAATCAGTAAAAATCTTCTAAACTCTTCCGGAATCTCCTGGGTTTTCCAGAGACTTCCTCATTTTTCCAGAATCTTGCAGGATTCTTCAAAATCTTTTAGAATCTTCTGAACTCTTCCAGGTTCTTTTATATCTTCTGAAATCTTCTAATAGATCTATAGTATCTAGTAGAATATTCCAGAGACTTCCACATCATTTCAGAGTTTTGTGAAGTCCAAATTCTACAAATGATTCCCAAAATCTTTTGAACTTTTCCACAATCTTCTGAAATCCTCAAGAATTTTCTAGAACCTTCCTGGATCTTCTAGATTGTTTTAGACACTGACAAATATATCTAGAAACTTTCAGAATCTTCTCAAATCTTCTAGAATTTACAAAGATGACTCCAAAACTGTTAAAAAGCTCCAAAATACTCTAGATTGTTCAAAAATCTTCTGGAACCTTCTAGAAGCTTATACGATATTCTAACATCCTTTTAGATTCTTACAAATATATCCAGACTCTTTCAGAATCTCTTAAAATCTTCTAGAATCCACAAAAACGATCAAAAACCTATTAAAATTATCCAAACTATTTTAGAGTGTTCCTGAATCTTATCGACTCTACCATAACATTCTAAACGCTTACAGGATCATCTAGATTCTTCTAGGTTTTAACTAAAATATCCACACTCTTTCAGAATCTCCTAAAATATTCTAGAATTTTCCAAAATTCTCCATAAACTATTTAAATTCTCTAGAATATTCTGTATGGTTCCAGAATTCTCTAAAATCTGCTAGACTCTTCCACAATCTTCTAAAATCCTCCAGAATTTCTTAGAACCAACAAAAATCTTATCCAGTCCCTTTCAGGGAATTCTAAAATCTTTTAGAATCTACAAAAATTACTCAGATTCTACTAAAATGTTCTAGATTCTTACAAATATGTCCAGACTCCTTCAGAGTCTCATAAAATTTTCTAGAATATACAAAAATGACTAAAAATCTATTAAAATTATCCAAACTATTCTAGACTGTTCCAGAATCTTATTGATTCTTCCAATAACATTCTAAAAGCTTATAGGATCATCTAGATTCTTCTAGGCTCTAACTAAAATATCTACACTCTTTTAGAATCTTCTAAAATATTCTAGAATCATCAAAAATTGTTAAAATTCTTTAAAATATTCTATAGGTGGTTCCGGAATTTTCTAACATTTTCTAGACTCTTACAAAATTTTCTAAAATCCTTCAGAATTTCTTAGAACCGTCAAAAATCTTATCCAATCTCTTTCAGGGACTTCTAAAATCTCTTAGAATCTACAAAAATTACCCAGATTCTGATAAAATGTTCCAGACTCTTACAAATATATCCAGATTCCTTCAGAATCTCCTAAAATCTTCTAGAATCTCCTAAAATCTTCTAGAATCTGCAAAAATTACCAAAAATCTATTAAAATTATCTAAACTATGCTAGACTGCTTCAGAATCTTATTGAATCTTCCATAACTTTCTAAAAGCTTACAGGATCATCTAGATTCTTCTAGGCTCTAAATAAAATATTCACACTCTTTCAGAATCTTCTAAAATATTCTAGAATCATCAAAAATTGTTAAAATTCTTCAGAATATTCTATAGGGAATTCTGGAATATTTTAACATTTTCTAGACTCTTACAAAATTTTCTAAAATCCTCCAGAATTTCTTAGAACCGTCAAAAATCTTATCCAATCTCTTTCAGGGACTTCTAAAATCTTTTAGAAACTACAAAAATTACCCAGATTCTGCTAAAATGTTCCAGACTCTTACAATAAATCCAGACCCCTTTAGAATCTCCTAAAATCTTCTAGAATCTCCTGAAATCTTCTAGAATCTGCAAAAATTACCAAAAATCTATTAAAATGATCCAAACTATTCTAGACTGCTCCAGAATCTTATTGACTCTTCCATAACGTTCTAAAAACTTACAGGATCATCTAGATTCTTCTAGACTCTAACTAAAATATCCACACTCTTTCAGAATCTTCTACAATATTCTAGAATTATCAAAAATTGTTAAAATTCTTCAGAATATTCTACAGGTGGTTCCAGAATTTTTAAAATTTTCTAGGCTCTTTAAAAATCTAAAATCCTCCAGAATTTTTTAGAACCTTGAAAAACCTTCCAGAAATATCCAATCTCTTTCAGAGACTGCTAAAATCTTTTAGAATCTACAAGAATTACTTAGAATCTGAAAAATCTGCTAAAATTATTAGAACTTTGTTACTGGATATTCTGATGGATTTGTAAGCTTGAATAAATACAATACAATACCCCAAAGTACTCTAAACTGTTCCAGAATATTTTGAACTATTCGGTAACATTCTAAAACCTTCTAAGATCTTCTAGATTCAAGAATCCTCTCTAGAATTATAAAATCTTCTGGAATCTACAAAAATGATCCAAAATCAGTTAAAATTCCTTACAATATTCTAGCTGGTTCCAGAATCTTCTAAAATCCTCCAGAATATTCAAAAAGTCTTCAAAACCTCCTAGATTAATTAGGAATCTTTTTTTATGCTTGATAGAACCATCTAGAGTGTTCTATCATTTTTTATCTATTCATATAATTGTATCTTCCTTCAAAAATATATTTTAATATCTCTTTATCTTCCCTGTTATACTGTAATTATTATAATCATTTTACTAACGAAATAATCTGTTTTCAGGTGAATGGAAGGAGGAACTGGAGCAACAGAGGTCCTAATTTGACGCCAATGTAAATGACGATTAAAAACTACCGTTCGGCTTCGGGTCAGTTTCAAGTTTGTCCCATATGGACGGCTGTTTCTTTCATGGTGTCAGGAGCGTATCTTTGTTCACGAGATCCGGGGTTTCTGGTTCCTGGAGTCTTGAAAGTGAAAGGTACGTATGTCGCGGCCAGATAACGTAGCAAGGACGTCCACTGCGACCGGCCGTGTCGGTTGCCGCCCTCGCCATTCGTTTTCATTATTTTTTTTCCTTCTCTTGTAACCAGCTCACCTCCCCCCAACACCCCTTCCAACACCCTCGGACCTTTCATTTTTATTATTTAACTGTTTTTAGCGTAGCACACACGGTGAGGTCGAAAGCGCCACACGCCAATATAGAGGGTGTTTCTTCAATTATGAACATTCACACCTCCCCTACAATTAATCTCTTTATTCACAATTTTTTTTATTACAGCCTGTATTCAGATTTCTCACACCATCCTTCATGGATGGGTACTTAATTATTACTCCCGAAGAAGGAGTCATAAAAAAAAGAGTCCATGGAAAATCTTGTTGAAAGAATTATTTTATAGGGGTTCTATATTTTTTCTGATTGCAAAGGATATTTTGAATTCAGGTCTATTAAGCTGGAACAACACTACCGTCATACAAAAATTTGGCTTATGCCATAATTTAGGGCTCATTTAAGGCTAATTTAATGTCCCATTGCGAAATTTAGGGCTAGAAGTTTTTTTGAAAAAAAAGGGTGTTTGTGCTGGCTTAACGTTAAGCTGGCATCACCATGCTATAAAACACACCAAAACAGTAGTTTCTAAATTTCCTTTATGCACTATAGACTATAAGTACTATCAGGCTCACTTAGGGCTCTCAAAATATCATGGACCGGAAGTCGTCGGATTTTTTTCTTTTATTAACATATTGTTGTGCCAGCTAAACGTTCTAAAAAGTATAAGAACACGTTTTTGAAACTGATTATTCCTTGGCATATAATTTAATGCTCATTTAAGGCTCGAGAAATATGATGAAATTTTTTTAAATTGTTTAAACTGTTTAAATTGTTTTTTAAATTATTTAAACAATATTTGAAAAAATTATTAAACAGATTTATTTTAACGCCTCGATTTCAGACTCATTTAAGGCTTTCTAAATATCGCGGCTCGGAATGCATGCCAATTTTCTACTTATTTTTTAATTATTTTTTGTAAATACATTGCTGTGCCAGCTCAACGTTCTAAAAAGTACGAGAACAAGTTGTTGGAATCAATTCTCTCCTGGCACATAATTTAAGGCTCATTTAATGCTTACGAAATATTATAAACATATTTCTAAAAAATGTCTTTAAACAATTATTATTTAAACAATTTTTGAAGCAAATTGTTAAACAGATTTATTTTAACGTATCGATTTCAGGTTCATTTAAGACTTTTTAAATATCGCGGACCAGAATGCGTGCCAATTTTCTACTTATTTATTTATAATTTTTTGTGAATATAAAGTTGTTCCAGC
Organism: Euceroptres primus; assembly: GCA_037177015.1. NCBI lineage: Eukaryota > Metazoa > Arthropoda > Insecta > Hymenoptera > Figitidae > Euceroptres > Euceroptres primus. Next base: position 7,304 of record JBAGKK010163266.1, on the reverse strand, counting down.
TTAACGTTCTAAAAAGTACGTAAACAAGATTTTTTAACTGATTCTTTCCTGGCCCATAATTTAAGGCTTACGAAATATTATAAACAAATTTTTAAAAAATGTCTAAGCAATTACTATTTAAACAATTTTTGAAACAAATTATTAAACAGATTTATTTTATTTTAATGTTATGCCAGCTCAACGTTCTAAGAAACACGTGAACAAGTTATTGGAACCAATTCTCTCCTGGCACATAATGTAAGGTTCATTTAACTCTCACGAAATATAATAAACAAATTTTTAAAAAATTTCTTTAGATAATTATGATTTAAAGAATTTTTGAAAAAAATTTGTAAACAGATTTATTTTAACGCCTCAATTTCAGGATCATTTAAGGCTCTCTAAATATCGCGGACCGGAATGCGTGCCAATTTTATACTTCATTATTTCTTTATTTATTCTTTATTGTTTCTACTTAATTATTTTTTGTAAATATATTGTTGTGCCAGCTTAACGTTCTAAAAAGTTCGTAAACAAGATTTTGGAACCGATTCTTTCCTGGACCATAATTTAAGGCTCATTTAAAGCTCACGAAATATTAAAAACAAATTTTTGAAAAATTTCTTTAAACAATTATTATTTAAACAATTTTTGTTTAAAAAATTGAAAAATTTTTTGTTAGAAAAATTTGAAAAAAAATTTAAACAGATTTATTTTAACGCATCGATTTCAGGCTCATTTAAGGTTCTCTAAATATCGCGAACCGGAATTCGTATCAATTGTCTACACTTATTCCTCAAAGTTCTTTAAAACGTAACAAAATTCTACACGAAATTCTAAACAGAATTATTAACATAAGTTTATAAAAAGATATTGCAAAAAATGTGAAAATATTTCTCTAAGTAATTATTTTGAATGTTCGTGGATATTTCCACTTTTTGTGCCATATCACCTTTCATTTGCATCTTAATGACTTAAGGCTAATTTTGTGTGGAATTATGTTATTGTAATTAGTATACCCTCCCCCATTTTAATAATGAATTATTCAGGGAGTTTATACTCAAATTCTGAAAAAAATTCCTAACAATACCAGATATTTCTAGATTTCTCTGTATATAATTTTTTTAAATACGGAGCCATTCACATATTGCTTATCGAAATTTTAAAGTAATCTAGAAAAGACATATTTTACCGAAGAAATAATTCCGGAAGTAGAAAGTTCAAAACAATATAAATTTTGAAATAACAAATTCAAGAAAAAAAATATATAAAAACAGAGAAAATATTTATTTACGAAATTAACATTTTTCTAAAGTTAAAAAACCAGGAAAATTTCCGAAAATATGAATTTTGAAATTTGAAAATACGAATTTTAAAAATCCCGAAATTCGAGATTCTCAAAACATTAAAACACAAACAATGGCATTCAATTTTGAATTCAAATTTTAAAAAAATTAAGTTCCATAGTAATAATTCGGTTCCAAGAACTTGTTCACGTACTGTTTAGAACGTTAAGCTGGCACAACATTATATTTACAAAAAATTATAAATAAGTAAAAAATTGATACGCGTTCCGGTCCGCGATATTTAAAGAGCCCTAAATGAGTCTGAAATCAAAGCGTTAAAATAAATCTGTTTAATAATTTTTTCAAATATTGTTTAAATAATTTTTAAAAAATTTCGTCATCATATTTCGTAAGCCTTAAATTCTATGCCGAGGAATAATCGGTTTCAAAAACGTGTTCTCATACTTTTTAGAACGTTAAGCTGGCACAATATGTTAAGCCAGTTCAAACACCCTTTTTTTTCAAAACAACGTTGAGCCCTAAATTTCGCAAGGGGCATTAAATTAGCCTTAAATGAGCCCTAAATTATGGCATAAGCCAAATTTCTATATGACGATAGTGTTTTGCCAGCTTAATAGACCTTTGACTTCGATATATTTCGAGGAATTATGGTTTTGAAATTCAAGGTTTTTCAGTTTGAATGCCTTCTCTTTTTGGAATTTTCTTTATTTGGTGATTTTCAGATTTAGAGATATTTTTTTTTTTAATTTTGTATCTAAAGTTTCAAATGTTCAAATATACGCAATATTTTTTTTCTAGCTCAAAAAAACGATACTTTTTGCGTTGAATAACAATTTTTTGGCTTCAGAAGCGAACAAAACAATCAAGTTTAGAACTTTGAGTTTCTGTTGCCATTTTGAATTTAGTTCTCGTGAACTGATAAATATTTTTGGCCTGATAAGTATCATAAACAGATTGCTACAAGACCTGGAAAACCTGGCAATGTAATGGAATTTTGAGAAAAAAAATAACTGGAATTTTTTTTAGCGGCACTTCCTTTAAAGTCTTAATAATTCTTTTAATCTTTAAATGAGGATTTTAAAATTGAAAATTGATAGAAATTGATTGTTTATAGTTCAATAATTTTTTAGAAGCTCTTTACATTTACATTTATTCATCAAAGTGCAAAAAATTATCGGCAAATTAGTTTGCGACCACTAGAATATTGAATTGAATTGACTAGAATTTTTTGCAAATTAGACCTGGAAGTTCTGGAAAAGACCTGAAATTTTGAAATTGGACTTCTGTAGCAACCCTGCGTAAAAGATCGGAAATTTACTGAGGAAATATAAAACTATTTGTTCATAATTGATTGTAAATAAATAAAACAGAAATTGCTGCAAAACCACCAAAAATTTGGGTTCTGGGAACTAAATTTCTCGGCCTGAAAAGATTAAAAAGTATCTTACAAATAAAAAGAAGCGCATTGTAAGCTTTTTGTCACTACATTATTTTTAATATTTGATCAAAAATTTTAGTTTAAAAAAAAATTAAATAAAAACTTCAATCATTTGAACTGTGAGAACTTCAAATACTTATTAATTTTAGCTTTAGTATCTTAAAAAAATGTATATAAAAAATTGGTTGGCTTTGTGATTGAAAGACTTTCAAATTCAGAACCTTTTCCTTTTGAAAACTTTTTGACTTGGAAGCTCCTAAATTCAAAATCCTATCATAGTTTATAAAATTCAGAAACGCATAAATATGAAAGACTTTTCCATTTTTTTCACTCGCAAAATCTTTATACTCAAGGCTTTAAAATCAAATTGAGAAGCTTTTATATTTGAAATATTTTAAAAGAGAATACTTTAAAATTTGACTCTTTGTTCTATAATTCAGATCCTGTAAAATGCTGTAAACATTAAAAGCACTTTTAATTTTAATTCGAAGTTAATTAATTCATTTTACTTTAATCTAGAAGTTACAATTAGACATTGAAAAATGATTTAAAATCCTTTTATTATTTTATTTATTATTTATTATTTTATTATATATTATTTATTATTTATTATTTAAAACCATTTTATTATTAATCCTAATTCCTTTTTCTTTTTTCTTAAATTCCAGACCAAGCACTGAAAGTGATGAAAGTTCTGATTACGTCTCATGAAATGGAAATATGAGCATAAAAAACAATGACTTGCACCAGATATAAATGAGAAAACTCTTCCCAAGTTCTCACATATTGCAAATTTCTGTCCAGCATTCCTATGGGAAACCATTGTTGGGTGTGGCTGACTTTATTCACTAGAGAAAACATTCCTCTCTAAAGTGCTTCTTGTGATACACTTTTTAATCTATCCCATAGTTCAACATGTCAATAGTGCCAACAGGAAATTCTTTCCAAATCAGATAAGAAAGATCTGCACTATTTGATAAAATATTCAGATTCTTTCTTCAATTTTTTAATTTTAAAAGTTTCTTTCAGACTTTTAATTATTTTAAAAAATATCCTGATTAAATAAAGGTGAATTTCGTTTCGAAACACCTGGTATACTGGCAGACGTTTAGCTGACGATAATACTTAGGATTCCTCTTGGAGCGCCAGAAATTTCAAGCGCACTCGAATCTTTAATCTCTCCGGGTTCATTAGAATAAAAGGGTTCCTGACCCTTTTGCCTTATTTTTTTTTATTTCTTACTTGTCCAGGCCAGGCTCTTGCAAATTTGCTCATTTTTATTTGGTTATTTATTTAGAGAGTGATTTCACTTTTAAAAAAGAATTTAATTTTTTAAATTTTGTTATAAACCTTAATTTAATTTGTTTTAAATTAGAAAAAAATCTTTGCGAATATTTATAGGAAAAAAGATAGTTATTTCTCTTATTATTTTCTTGATTCTATGAACATTTACTCAATAAAAGATCTTACATTGTAGCGGTTACCCTGAGGCAAAAAAGACACTCGATTCTGTTCGGCGTAAGATTTCTCTCTTCATTTCTACCACTAATTTCGACACTTCTCCTGAAATAGATATCTATACAATATTCGTTAGTCGTAAAACAGGTTGACTTCCTTGAATAATGAAATCAGTTACAGGTTATGCTAATTGAATCAGAGGTTTTATATTTAAAAAAGAACAATTGCAGCAGGATAAAGGAATCAGTGAGTCGTTGACTTCCAAAAAAATCTATCTTCATTTTTATTTCATTCGGTGTATATTCGTTCCTCTCTTCTAAGATTTTTAAAAAATAACTAGAATTTAAAATTAGTTTAACCTTTTATTGTCACTAATAATTCTGAAGAATGTAACTTTTTTTTTACAGATGGAACAAATGTGAGTCGGGGGAACTTTGAGATTAAGGACCAGACCACTCTTGTGAACTTTCGACAAAACTAAAAATTCTGAAGTGAAAGGCCCCAGAACGTGTTTCCAGCTGTCAAGTCATTGGTCCCAAGGTAAAAGCTTAAACCGATTTTTGTCTGCCTTTTTTAAAATTCCATCGTGAATTCGATGGTCACGGAGACAAAAAGAGTGCGATGAATAATGTTTTTTTGTTTGTTTCAGCATCCTTTTGCCTAAGACCGTTCAACTTTGTTAAGGACATTGTCCCTGCATCGATCGTTCTGGCCTTTGAAGTTCTTGTGAGGCCATCATGTGAAATTCCTTTGAAATGTTCCTTGATGATTTCGCCTTTTTCTCTTAGCAGGTCATAATTTACGATGTTGCCATAAAACCTAGGCATAGGTCCACTCGATAGGACCTTGCAACGATAGGTTCAAAGTTCATTGTACGATGAACGATTACTGTCTTGACTTGGCACATAAAGTCTTGACACAAAGCCTGCTATAATTAGGTTTCCAATTTTATTTACCTTGCTGTTTGCAAATAAAGCAAATCGAAGATCCGGTTCGTTAAGTAAATAAGATCAGTGTTCTTTTTTCAATTCTTAGGAGTTAACAAGCTTTCCAGTAGGGCAAACACGATTTATTCTTTAGTGCATTACCTCAGTTGCTATAAACTGATTACTAGTTGGTAATAGACATTATAGGCTGAGACATTAAAATATAAATATACTTTATTGACTTTGTTGACTCAGAATTTGAATTAAATATATATAAAAGTCAAATAAAATTCCAAACATGTCAAGGTTTAGTTTCTAAATTGAAAGATTGATCACTATGAATTAAATTTCTCGACTTTCAGATTCATAACTTTAAAATTTGGTTTCTTCAGAATCCAAATTCTGATTCTCTTCTTTCAGAAGAGAATATTTAGATACAATTAAAATTCTAGATCTTTGATAATTTCATGTTCGAAAATAGAGAAATCTTCAAATTAAGATTCCTTTAAAGTAAAAGACTTTCCAATTATAATCTTCCAAGATTGATTACAGTCAAATTGGTCATTGAAAAATTGTTTCGCGTCTTCATTTAGTTGCTTTTCAATTTGGAGACTTTGGAATTCAAAATGCAAACTTTCGAAAACCTGATTTTTGTTTTCAATCCATTTTTTATAGTAAATATCTTTGCTTGGATTGATAACACTTTTCAAAATGAATTTGGAGGACTAATTTGAAATTCAATTTTGTATATTTTAGAAAATTATTTTGCTTCATTGATCTTGTGGAAAATGAATTGTATAAGAGTGGAAGATGTAATTTTGTTGTAGATTACTTCACTTGGAAGTGCGAATGTCACTCTTTATGTAATTCTATTTCCTGATTCGATTGGCAATCGACGGAATGTAAACATGCAAGAATGCTTTCTTCATTGTATATCGTAAAAGAGAGACAGGCTAGAAAGAGAAACGACCTTGCAATTTCATCTCATGACTTATAACAGATCGTTGCATTGTCAGGACGTCAATGGAGAGTTATGAAATTAGAACAAGGGTGGTGAAGGGCGCGGTGAGGTAGAAAAGGTTGCGTAAAAAAGGAAACGTCATTCGAATTCCGATTTTGCAAGGATCGACTCACATCCTGAAACTTCCAATTTTTTTCCTAGATCTGAGTCACACTCTGGAATTCGTCATTTTTATAAAATATAAATTATTATCGAATAGAGGATATTGTCAACTTTTCAAATTTATTCTGAGAGCCAACAAGTTTCTAGAATTTCTATTATATATAATTTATACCTGTGGTGACAAGTATAGAAAATGTAAAAATCTGGAATGTCAAGGATTTTTAAGGCTTAGTTTTCCATATTCGAGTCTGCAAATTATGCAAAAATGTTCAAGGGAGTCAAGGTTGATTTGAAATTTTTGGGTTTGAAATAATTATGAAAATTTTCATTTTGATCCTGATTTGAAATTTGGATTAAATGAAAATAATTTTAGAAATTTTAATCAGGCTTTACAGTCTCTCCCCTATTCCCCTATTTTCCCCTTTTTACCCCTTTTTTCAAGAAACTTCCCCTTTTTCTCCTTCCTTCTTTTTTTTCTCTCTAAATGCGGAATGAATTATTAAAATCCAGTAAGATTCAATTCTTTTAGAAATTAAAAAATTAGTAGCATTTATTATTACACTTTTAAAATAGAAGACCAAAAAAGTAAAGAGTTTTTTTTTAGACCGCTACACTTACGAAATTTCACTAATAAACATTCTAAACTGAAAATTTTTAAATTTGATGTCAAGTTAATAAAGTTCAAACTACGAGCGTTAAATACTAAATAATTTTGAATTTTAAATGCATTGAATAGCACAATTTAAAATTAGAAGCTTTCTATATTGTATAATATTTTTAAATGTAAGGGTACACTGTCAGAAATATTCGCAAATTTCCAAAAGTTTTAAGTTACGTAGGTTACAGAAATTTTATGATATTTAAAGTTAAAATGTTTTCAATTCGACATTATTGAATTTTGAACGTTTTCAATTAAAAATTGTTGAATTTTAGACGCTTTTAATTTGAAATTGTATTATTTTGAACGTTTTCAATTTAAAATTGTTGAATTTTAGGCACTTTTAATTTGAAATTGTACTATTTTGAACGATTTTAATTCGAAACTAAAGAATTGCTTCCTCATAGGAAGCTTA
>JBAGKK010163169.1:11361-23645 GCA_037177015.1 Euceroptres primus | reverse complement strand
AAAATACTCTTCGTAATGAAATGTTATTCCGCATATAAAACAGAAGACAGCATGTCATGAGTGACAATTAACCCCATTATGATTTTAAAAGCAAGAATGTGTTAAATCAAGAATATCTGACAGTTATATTTTCCAATGCTGTATAAAATTGTTCACAGTTAGATCTTTGCGTGTTAATTAATTCTGACATGAATAAAATTAATACCAATTTGTCATGCGGTTACTTAAATTTACATGTTCCTAAATTTGTAGAGAACCGTTTATTTCTGAATATGTCTTGAGTGACAATTGTGACCCCATTATAATTTTAAAAGGCAAAAATATATCAAATTAAGAAAGGAGCTCGTCTGTCAATTATAATAAAATTTCTGTAATATATCTGACAGTTTTATCTTCCAATGCTGCAGAAAATTGTTGATAATTAGATCTGTTCAAATTATTCAAACAAATACATCAATTTAATAATTCTGACATGAATCAAATTAACACCAATTTATCTTCAGTTGACTTAAATTCGCATGTATCTGGAGTTTTCGAGAACCGTTTATTTCTGATCAAGAAAAAATATTACACGATGGATTTAATAAAATATGTAAAATTTCCCAGTGTTAAATTTATGAAACTCTAGAAATCTGTTTAAAAATTTCAGATTCTCGAATGTTTCACAATTATTAAAAATATTAAAGATATAAAAACTAATCTTTAATTAATGTCTAGAGTGTTATATCAAACATCCGTGAGAAAGCTGTGGTCGGTTTATTTTTGTTCAAAATCAGATTCCATCAGCTGGATGCTGGAGTTCGATTGCAGAAAAAAGGAGAAAAAAGAAAGGATCGAAGTGGAATTAAAGGGAAGGGTAGCTGAATGCCAGTGACGGGTAGAATCCATTTATAAGCGACAAAGAAGACACAAAAAGAGTTACGTGACAAAGAGCCAGATCGATAAGTGTAATGACAACATGTTTTTTCCTATCATTCATCCGGATCTGAAAAACTATTAATTTTATCAATATTAATCAGCTTTAAACTGAAATTAAACTTGTTTGCACTATTAAATATTTATAAACTTATTGGATTATGAAACATTCAACATCGAAATTCTTATTGTTTGTATAAAATTACAGAAAATTATTTAAAGCTACGATAAAAAGGAAGTTTTGCATTCATTAGATAATATGTAATCGATTTTCAATTCACTAGAATACATTCTCTTAAGTTCGTATCATTTTTGCAATGAAAGTCTCAGTTTATTTAATTACAATCTATTACAGGTATAATCCATTGTATCACATTCGTTTACAATTTTAGAACAATAATTTTGATCTTTTTTTATGCAACACCATGAACTACCATACAATCTCATGCAATTTCATGCAATTCATGTAATCACATGCAATTCATGCAATCTCATGCAATTCATGCAATTTCATGCAATTCATGCAATCTCATGCAATTCATGCAATTTCATGCAATTCATGCAATCTCATGCAATTCATGTAATCACATGCAATTCATGCAATCTCATGCAATTCATGTAATCTCATGCAACTCATGCAATCTCATGTAATTCCATGCAATTTCAAACAATCTTGCAATCTATTTGCAATTTTTGCGCAATCTGCATGCAATGCCATCCAATTTCATACAATCTTGCAACAAATTTGTGAATTCTGTGCAATCTCTATGCAATCTCTCTTCTTTTTTTATCCTTTAACTCACTTTCCGCTCCCGTGATGTCGAAAGTGGAAACTGTAAAGTATTCTTCTAAAGTGTAATCTTTTGCACAAATGTGGCAACATTGAAGCTGCAATATAAATAGGCTATTGAATCTCAGGCGTCCTGTGCGCCTTGCCAGCAGCATATTAGACGTACTTGCAAATTGGAAGCTCTCAAATAATCTCTGTAATCTTTCTTCTCCCACCCTTCGCTTTAAAAATCTCCATTCTGCTTCTATGGAGCCTTCCCACTTCCCCTTTGCACCCAGTTGATTTCCTTTTTTTCTTTCTTTTTCCTCGTTTTCTCCAGTAATCTCCGCTTTCATTTTTACCAAGTTGCTCTCGTTACTGCGATGCAAAACTAAAAACTGAAATATTTTTCACAAAAATTCAAGGAGTGGCGTATATTATTTTTTTATTTCCAGCTCTGTTGTTTCAATTTCCGTTACGGAGGTAAAATATATATTTAGAGATTTTAAACGTCCATTTTTAACTCTACAGAAACTAAAAGTGTACAAGTGTATATTTCCCTTCAAAAGAGTTTTTAATTAACTTATCGTGAAATATGACCTGTTTTGAAAACGCCAACTGGAAGTGCTTCGTGCATTAGAAATTCACATTAAGGAGTTGCCACTTGCTTTGAGTTCAGGGTGTAAAATAAAGCTACTACTGCCGCCACTCCACGTCGAGATCCTGATGTTTCCATTGCATACAGTTGAAATTTAGAGAGGTATTAAACATTTATGAAAAGGAGACTTTCCTCTCTGTAGAAAAGTAGCTTAAGTATATAAATAACTCATCAGCCTGCATTTTATCACATTTTGCATTTTCCAATTTCATCATCAATTTTATCATCAATTTGATCATAATTTGCATCCTTCAGTTTCGCCATCACGAAATCAATTTCATAAATTTAATTCATTTTTTAAATTTATTTAATGTTATCATAATTGGTGTTCTTCTATTTAATCATCAAAAAATCAATTTTAACAATTTCATCAATTTTATCAATTTCATCAATTTTATCACAATGTCCAAGTTTCAGTTTCATAATCAATTTCATCAATTTTATCACAACTTTCAACCTCCAGTTTCATCATCAATTTCATCAATTCTATCATAATTTGTATTCTTTAGTTTCATCAGCAGGAAATCAATTTTATTAATTTTATCAATTTCACTGATTCCATAAATTTTAGCACAATTTGGATCCTCCAATTTCATCAAATTTATCACAATTTCTATCCTCGAATTTCATCATACATTTGATAAGTTTCAGATATATCATCAATTTAATCAATTTTAAGAATTTAGTCAATTTTATCATAATTTGTATCCTCCAATTTAATCATCGAAAAATCAATTTCACCAATTTCATCAATTTTATGACAAGTAGGAACCTTCAGTTTCATCATCAATTGCATTAATTTTATCACAATTTTCAACCTGCAGTTTTATCAATTTCATCAATTTTATCACAATTTGTATCCTCTAGTTTTATCAGCAAGAAATCAACAATTTGATCATAATTTGCATCCTTAAGTTTCAACATCAAAAAATCAATTTCAAAAATTTACTTCATTTTATGAATTTCGTTAATGTTATCATAATTTGTAACCTCTTATTTAATCATCAAAAAATAAATTTCACCAATTTCATCAATTTTATCACAATCTCCAACTTTCAGTTTCATAATCAATTTCATCAATTTTATCACAATTTTCAACCTCCAGTTTCATTATCAATTTCATCAATTCTATCATAATTTGTATCCTCTAGTTTCATCAGCAGGAAATCAATTTTATTAATTTTATCAATTTCACTGATTCCATAAATTTTAGCACAATTTGGATCTTCCAATTTCATCGATTTTATCACAATTTTTATCTTCCAGTTTCGTCATAAATTTCATAAATTTCAAATATATCATCAATTTATTCAATTTTAAAAATTTAGTCAATTTTATCATAATTTGTATCCTCCAATTTAATCTTCAGGAAGTCAATTTCATCCATGTTACAAATTTTATCCCAATTTTCATCTTCCAATTTCATCGTCAATTTAATCAGTTTCACCAGAAATTTTAATCTCCAATTTCATCACAAATTTCATCAATTCAGACAATTCAATCAATTTTAAAACAATTTTATTACAATTTGCATCCGCCATTTTCATCATCGAAAAATTAATTTCATCCATTTTATCACAATTCTCACCATCAATTTAATCAATTTCATCATTAGCTTCATCAATTTCATCAAAATTCATAAATTTCGTCAATTTTATCATAATTCGTATCCTCGAATTTCATCAATTTCAAACATTTAATCCATTTTATCACAATTTGTATCTACGAATTTTATCAAAACAATTTTTATCCTCCAATTTCATCAATTTTATAAATATAATAAATTTTATCACAAATTGTATTCTTGAATTTCATTATCAAGAAATCAATTTCATCAATTTTATTACAATTTTCCCCCTCTAATTTCATCACAAACTCAATAACTTCATCAGATTCATGAATACAGTCAATTTTATCACAATATGTGTCCTACAATTTCATCACCACAATTTTCATTCTCCAATTTTATCAATTTTATAAATTTTATTTTTATCACAATTTTCATTCTTCAACTTCATTATCAAGAAACCAATTTCTTCAAGTTTATCACCATTTTCATCCTCCAATTTCATCAAAAATTTAATAAATTTCATCAATTTCATAAATATAGTCAATTTTATTACAATTTGTATCCTCTAATTTAATCATCAAGAAATCAATTTCACGAATTTTACCAATTTTATCACAAATTGCATTCTTCAATTTGTTCATCAATTTTATCACAATTTTCGTCAATTTCATCTGTCAATGTAATCCTAAATTAAATTAATTTCATAAATTTTTTCAATTTTGTCACATTTTGTATCCTCCAGTTTTATCATCAACTAATTATTTCCTCAATTTCATCAATTTTGTCACAATTTTAATCCTCCAGTTCAATCAATGTAAACGATTTCATTTTAGTCAATTTTATCACAATTTGTATCCTCCAATTTCATCATAAAGAAATAAATTTTATCAATTTCATAAATTTTATCACAATTTGCATCCTCTAATTTCATCAATTTCGTCAATTTCATGAATTTTATCACAATTTTCACCCTCTAATTTCATCACAAACTCAATGATTTCATCAGTTTCATAAATATAGACAATTTTATCACAATATGTATGCTCCAATTTCATCACCACAATTTTCATCCTCCAATTTCATCAATTTTATAACTTTAATTTTAATCACAGTTTGCATTCTTCAACTTCATTATCAAAAAATCAATTTCTTCAATTTTACCACAATTTGCATCCATCAATTTCATCATAAACTTAATAAATTTCTTCAATTTCATAAATATAGTCCATTTTATAACAATTTGTATCCTCTAATTTAATCATCAAGAAATCAATTTCACGAATTTTCCCAATTTTATCACAATTTGCATCCTCCAATTTCTTCATCACTTTTATCACAATTTTCAACCGTCAAGTTTACCCTAGATTAAATTAATTTCATCAATTTCATAAATTTTTTCAATTTCATCACAACTTTTATCCTCCAGTTTTATCATCAAAAAGTAATTTTCATCAATTTAATCAATTTCATCAATATAATCAATTTCATTGCAACTTTTATCCTCTAATTAATTAATCGAAAAGTCAATTTCACCAATTTCGTCAATTTTATCACAATTTGCAACCTTCAGTTTCATCATCAACTTCATCAATTTTACCACAATTTTCAACCTCCAGTTTCTTCATCAATTTCATCAATTTTATAACAATTTGTATCCTCTAGTATCATCGGCAAGAAATAGATTTTATTAATTTTATCAATTGCACTAATTTCATAAATTTTATCGCAATTTGAATCCTCCAATTTCATCAATTTTATCACAACTTTTAACTTCCAATTTCATTATAAATTTCAGATATATTATCAATTTAATGAATTTTAAAAATTTAGTCAATTTTATCATAATTTGTATCCCCCAACTTAATCTTCAAGAAATGAATTTCATCCATTTTATAAATTTTATCGCAATTTGCATCTTCCGATTTCATCGCCAATTTAATCAGTTTCACCGGAAATTTGAACCTCTAATTTGATCACAAATTTCATCAATTCAGTCATTTCAATCAATTTTAAATCAAGTTTATCACAATTTGCATCCGCCAATTTCATCATCAAAAAATCAGTTTCATCCATTTTATCACAATTCTCACCATCAATTTTATCATTAGCTTCATCAATTTCATCAAAATTCATAAATTTCGTCAATTTTATAACAATTTTCATCCTTCAATTTCATCATGAACTTAATAAATTTCATCAATTTCATAAATATAGTCATTTTTGTGACTATTTGTATCCACAAATTTCATCACCACAATTTTCATCCTTCAATTTTATCAATTTTATAAATACATTTTATCACAAATTGCATCCTTCAATTTCATTATCAAAAAGTCAATTTCATTAATTTAATCAATTTTATCAGTTTCATAAATATAGTCAATTTTATGACAATATGTATCCTCAAATTTCATCACCATAATTTTCATCCTTAAATTTCAGATATATCATCAATTTAATGAATTTTAAAAATTTAATCAATTTTATTATAAGTTGTATCCCCCAATTTAATCTTCAAGAAATGAATTTCATCCATTTTATAAATTTTATCGCAATTTGCATCTTCCGATTTCATCGCCAATTTAATCAGTTTCACCGGAAATTTGAACCTCTAATTTGATCACAAATTTCATCAATTCAGTCATTTCAATCAATTTTAAATCAAGTTTATCACAATTTGCATCCGCCAATTTCATCATCAAAAAATCAATTTCATCCATTTTATCACCATTCTCACCATCAATTTAATCAATTTCATCATTAGCTTCATCAATTTCATCATCAAGGAATAAATTTCATAAATTTGACCGCAATTCGCATCCTCCAATTTCATCATGAACTTATTAAATTTCATAAATTTCATAAATATAGTCAATTTTATCAAAATGTGTATCATCAAATTTCATCACAACAATTTTCATCCTCCAATTTCATAAATTTTAAAAATTTCATTTTTATTACAATTTGCATTCTTAATTTCATAATCAAGAAATTAATTTCATCAATATTATCACAATTTTCATCCTCCAATTTCATTACAAGCTTAATAAATATCATCAATTTCATATAGCCAACTTTATTACAATTTATATCCTCTAATTTAATCATCAAGAAGTCAATTTCATGAATTTTACCAATTTTATCACCATTTGCATCCTCCAATTTTTTCATTGATTTTATCACAATCTTCATCCGTCAATTTCATCCTGAATTTAATAACTTTCATCAATTTCATAAATTTTGTCTTTTTTATCACAATCTGTATCCTCCAGTTTTATCATCAAGAAATCATTATCATCAATTTAATCAATTTCATCAATATCATCAATTTTATTGCAATTTTATTGTATTTTCCAGTTTCATCATCAAGAAATCAATTTGATCAATTTCATTAATTTCACAACTTCACCAATTTCATACATTTTATCACAATTCGCATCCTCAAATTTCATCAATTTCATAAATTTTGTCACAATTTTCATCCTCCAGTTTCATCATAAATTTCATAGATTTCAGATATATCATCAATTTAATCAATTTCATTTTAGTCAATTTTATTACAATTTTTATCCTCCAATTTAATCATTAAGAAATCAATTTCATAAACTTTACAAATTTTATTACAATTTGTTTCTTCCCATTTCATCGGCAATTTAATTAATTTCAACATAATTTTAAGTTTCCAATTTCATCAATTTAATAAATTCCATCAATTTTATTAATTTTATCAATTTTATCACAATTTGCATCCTCGAATTTCATCATTAAGAAATCAATTTCATCCATTTTAACACAATTCTGGTCATCAATTTAATCAATTTCATGAACAACCTCATCAATTTTATCATATTACATAAATTTCGTCAATTTCATCTCAGTTCATAAATTTCGTCAATTTTATCACAATTTGTATTCTACAATTTCATCATTACAATTTCGATCCTCCAATTTCATAAATTTGATCACAATTTGCGTCCTACAATTTCATCAATTTCGTCAATTTCATAAATTTTATCACAATTTGCGTTCTCCAATTTCATTACCAACAATAATTAAAATTTTTGTAATCTCATTTAGTATTGTGATCTGAATTTGAATGGTAAGAAATGAACATTGTTCACAGCAATGATAATGGCTATAAAAAAAGGAATAATGTCTTCAAAAAGCCGCTTAAAGTTGTTCATGTTAAAAAAAAAAGTTAACACAAAAGAATTTTGCATTGGTTTAGAAATTTGGTTTAAAATAATCGTATAATTTACTGGTAAATTATGTCTAGTGTTTATATAATAAAGGGCCAGTAAATTAAAAATCATACATATTGAAAGGAAACGAATTTTCTGGGTGAAAAATGCAAGAATTATGCATTTGCTAATAGAATTTGTTTACAATAATAACAATAATTATTCCACCACAAATTTTTTCCATTATAATGTCATTTTAACATAAATTGCTCGCCATATAATAAAACAAAACATCAAAATAGTATAAATTGTAAAGAACCCCCTTTTAATACATTAATAATTCATGTAAAATTTGTTTGTTTATATAATAACAAATTGTTTTTGTTTGTCGTGGATGGAAAAAATTTCGTTCCATCAAAGTAGACAGTACCAAAAACTTTCATATTATTTAAGAGTAAGCTAGAATCTCTAATTTAAAAAATGCTAATTTCGTTCATTATATTTATATATTTAAAACCAAAATTACAAACCTTTTTCAAAAATCGAACCACACAGTTCTATTCGAAATTTTATAAGCTTCTTGTTTAAAAAAAAAGAAAGTTCTAATCGGAAAAGAATTGTAGGCTAAATTTCATTTTGAATCAAACAATGTGATTTCTTAGATGTGATTTTTTTTAATGTGATTTTTTTCCCACTGTGTGCCGAACGCTTTTTGTCGTAAAGTTTTGGATATTTCCAGAGTTGAAAACAATAGTACTATTCGAAAATATAAAAAAATATATATAAATAATTAATTATATTGGAATGGTGACCAGCCATTATTATCTTCACAAAAGCTTTTTTAAAATAATTACTAAGCTATATTTTTCTATAAAATAAAAAAGTTGGAGTTTTGAATGAGAAGAAAAAAGAGTTTTGATTAAAATTCACATTGCAGGTAAAATGTGCCTTGATTCCTGAAAATTGGAGCACACATTTATATATATATATATATGTGTGTGTGTGCGTGCGTGTGTGCGTGTGTGTGCGTGTGTGTGCATGTGTGTGCGTGTGTGTGCGTGTGTATATGCCAATATATATACAGGAAATTCTCAATATAAAACAAGTACAAAACCAAAATCCATCCTAAAAAAATTGTTTAGTTCGCCTGAGAGAAAATATGTTCCAAAATTATTAAAGTCTTTATTAGAAGGTTCTGCAATAGGGAGGAGTGGAAATGCAAAAATTAATCGAATCGTTTGAGCTGGGCGAAAAAAATATGTGGGTTGGGATCCGAAAAAAGTAAAAAGAAAATTTTGAAATCTTAAATTGTGAAAAGTTGTGAAAAATCGAATTTAATATCTCCCTTTTGATTTGAAAACTCTAACTTTGGAAAATTAAAATAAAATTTCCAATTGGTTCAATAATAGAACAATATATAATACACAATATTCAATATACAATATGGAATACAAAATATACAATATACAATATTTGAAACTGTTTAAGAAGGTTGATTTACAATTTTTTAAAATTAAGATTTAATTTAAATTAACATTAATTATTATATATTAATGACAGATTATCAAATCAGAAAAATTCGAAAGCTTATATTTTCAAAAGATGAAAAGAATACTTTGTACACTGAATGATTCAGTAATCTAAAAGGAACATTTCGACATACTTTAAAATTTTTTTTTTTACCAAGAAAGGAACGTTTTTAAGCATTCCACAAGATTTTAATGTTTAATATAAAATATTGAACAGTCTGCGTTTCATTTTATTTGCAACGCATTAAATCGATTTTAATTATTTTATTCCCTTCTGAAACTCGGGGCCAGAGTAAGTATACTCAGATGAGATATTTATGTTAACCCTCTGAGGCTCTGAGAATTCTGAACAAATATTAGCGCAATCACTGCTAAACCGCGGCTCTGCATCTCGGCAGGATTGTTGTCTTGGAAATCCGTAAGTGTTCTACACACATCGTTTAGTGGCTCAAAAATCATCTCTGAGAATTCAAATATTTGCAAAGTTACCTCTGACTTCAGCTGTAGAATCTAAATTGAAATAAAAATTCCTGTTGAAATTATTTTATATTTAATTATATATTATTACACTATTATTTAAACAACAGAAGGTCTGAGAAACTCAAGTATTTTCTGGAAGAACAGTTTTAAATTTTCGTAAAGGAAGTTCGGTAACAGTTCTGGAATTTTCCTGAAATTTTGTACAGTTTTATCATTTTTGCATATTCTTGCAAATTTTTTTCATATTCTTTAAACTTTCGAAATATTTGAGATAATTCCTCAACATTTAAAGGTACAAGAATATTAAGTGTTGCTTGAAATTTCAGAATCTTCATAGGTCATGTAGAAGATTCCAGATTATTCAGATTATCCCATTATTATTATTCCATTTTCATATTGGATGATGTATTTCAAAATTAATTTCCGAAGAATTATTTATACTTTCTGAAGAAGTTAAAACTTTCTACAATTTAATAAAGTGATTAAAAGATTTCTGCTTAAAAATTTCAGAAAATTTAGAAGTATTTGAATATTCTAGAATGTTCGATAACACGCGAAAGCTACTTATAATTTAATTTCCTTGATTGGTGGAACTTAGACTTGACACGATAAGCGTGAGAAATGGTGAGTATTACAGTGAAACAGGAGTGGATGAAGGAAGATTCTCGAACAGTTAATACTAGTCAGACGTGCCCCAGACCACAACACAATCCAGAAGGGATCGACAAATCGGTTAATTCCTCAATCACTCTATTGATTAGGAGACTCTATTATGCCCTAACATCAACTTACTTCCTGTTTTTTTTTCTTACTTAGATTTTTCGTGTACACTAGATTACAAAATTGCACGAGATTGCATGCAGATTGCAAGATTGCAAGGAATTGCATAGAGATTGCATACAAATGGAAAGATTGCATGGAATTGCATAGATATTGCATAAAGATGGAAAGATTGCATGAAATTGCATAGAGATTGCATACAGGTGGAAATATTGCATGAAATTACATAGAGATTGCATACAAATTGCAAGATTGCATAGAGTTGCATAGAGATTGCATACAGATGGAAAGATTGCATTAAATTACATAGAAATTGCATTTAGGTTGCAAGGTTGCATGAAATTGCATAGAGATTGCATACAAATAAAAAGATTGCATGAAATTGCATAGAGATTGCATACAGGTGGAAATATTGCATGAAATTACATACAGATTGCATCCAGATTGCAAGATTGCATGGAATTGCATAGAGATTGCATACAGGTGAAAATATTGCATGAAATTACATAGAGATTACATACAGATTGCAAGATTGCATTAAATTACATAGAAATTGCATATAGGTTGCAAGGTTGCATGGAATTGCATAGAGATTGCATACAGATAAAAAGATTGCATGAAATTGCATAGAGATTGCATACAGGTGCAAATATTGCATGAAATTACATACAGATTGCATCCAGATTGCAAGATTGCATGGAATTGCATAGAGATTGCATACAGGTGGAAATATTGCATCAAATTACATAGAGATTGCATACAGATTGCAAGATTGCATTAAATTACATCGAAATTGCATATAGGTTGCAAGGTTGCATGGAATTGCATAGAGATTGCATACAGATAAAAAGATTGCATGAAATTACATAGAGATTGCATACAGGTGAAAATATTGCATGAAATTACATACAGATTGCATCCAGATTGCAATATTGCATGAAATTACATAGAGATTGCATACAGGTGGAAATATTGCAAGAAATTGCATAGAGATTACATACAGATTGCAAGATTGCATGGAATTGCATAGAGATTGCATACAGATGGAAAGGTTGCATGAAATTGCATAGAGATTGCATACAGGTGGAAATATTGCATGAAATTAGATAGAGATTGCATAAAGATTGCAAGATTGCATAGAGTTGCAAAGAGATTGCATACAGATGGAAAGATTGCATGGAATTGCATAGAGATTGCATGCACATGGAAAGATTGCATGGAATTGCATAGGAATTGCATACAGAAGGAAAGATTGCCTGAAATTACATAGATTTTGCACATGGGTCGTAAGATTGGATGAAACCGCATAGAGATTGCATACATGAGAAAATATTGCATGAAATTACATAGAGATTACATACAGATTGCAAGATTGCATGGAATGGCATAGAGATTGCATATA
>JBAGKK010163169.1:0-11261 GCA_037177015.1 Euceroptres primus | reverse complement strand
AATTACATAGATTTTGCACATGGGTCGTAAGATTGGATGAAACCGCATAGAGATTGCATACATGTGAAAATATTGCACGAAATTACATAGAGATTACATACAGATTGCAAGATTGCATGGAATGGCATAGAGATTGCATACAGTTGGAAAGAGTGGATGGAATTGCATAGAGATTGCATACAGATGGAAAGATTGCATGAAATTAAATAGAGATTGCATACAGATGGAAAGATTGCATGAAACTAAATAGAGATTGCATATAGATTGCAAGACTGCATGGAGTTGCATAGAGATTGCATACAGATGGAAAGATTACATGAAATTACATGAGATTGCATACAGATTGCAAGATTGCATGGAATTGCATAGAGATTGCATACAAATGAAAATATTGCATAGAATTGCATAGAGATTGCATACAGGTGGAAATATTGCATGAAATTACATAGAGTTTGCATACAGATTGAAATATTGCATGGAATTGCATAGAGATTGCATACAGATAGAAAGATTGCATGGAATTGCACAGAGATTTTATACAGATGGAAAGATTGCATGAAATTACATAGAGATTGCACAAAGGTTGCAAGATTGCATGGAATTACATAGAGATTGCATACAAATGGAAAGATTGCATGAAATTGCATAGTGATTGCATACAGATGAAAATATTGCATGAAATTACATAGAGATTGCATACAGATTGCAAGATTGCATAGAGTTGCATAGAGATTGCATACAGATGGAAATATTGCATAGAATTGCATAGAGATTGCAAGATTGCATGGAATTGCATAGAGATTGCATACAGGTGGAAATATTGCATGAAATTACATAGATATTGCATACAGATGGTAAGATTGCATGGAATTGCATGGAGATTGCATGCAGATGGAAAGATTGCATGGAATTGCATAGGAATTGCATACAGAAGGAAAGATTGCATGAAATTACATAGATTTTGCACATGGGTCGTAAGATTGGATGAAACCGCATAGAGATTGCATACATGTGAAAATATTGCATGAAATTACATAGAGATTACATACAGATTGCAAGATTGCATGGAATTACAGAGAGATTGCATACAGGTGGAAATATTGCATGGAATTACATAGATATTGCATACAGATTGCAAGATTGCATAGAATTGCATAGAGCTTGCATACAGATGGAAAGATTGCATGGAATTGCATAGATATTGCTTACAGATGGAAAGATTGCATGAAATTACATAGAGATTGCATATAGATTGCAAGATTGCATGGAATGGCATAGAGATTGCATACAGTTGGAAAGAGTGGATGGAATTGCATAGAGATTGCATACAGATGGAAAGATTGCATGAAATTAAATAGAGATTGCATATAGATTGCAAGACTGCATGGAATTGCATAGAGATTTCATACAGATGGAAAGATTGCATGAAATTACATAGAGATTGCATACAGATTGCAAGATTGCATGGAATTGCATAGAGATTGCATACAGATGGAAAGATTGCATGAAATTACATAGAGATTGCATACAGATGGAAAGATTGCATGGAATTGCATAGAGATTGCATACAGATGAAAAGATTGCATGAAATTGAATAGAGATTGCATACAGATGGAAATATTGCATTAAATTACATAGAAATGTCATATAGGTTGCAAGGTTGCATGGAATTGCATAGAGATTGCATACACATAAAAAGATTGCATGAAATTGAATAGAGATTGCATACAGATTGCAAGATTGCATCGAATTGGATAGAGATTGCATACAGGAGGAAATATTGCATAAAATTACATAGAGATTGCATATAGGTTGCAAGATTGCATGGAATTACATAGAGATTGCATACAGATGGAAAGATTACATGAAATTACATAGAGATTGCATATAGATTGCAAGATTGCATGGAATTGCATAGAGATTGCATACAGAAGAAAAGATTGCATGAAATTGCATAGAGATTGCATACAGATGGAAATATTGCATGAAATTACATAGAAATTGCATACAGATTGCAAGAGTGCATGTGATTGAATAAAATTGCGCAAAGATTGCACTGGATTTCATAAAGAGTGCATAAATATGGCATGGGATTGCAAGAGAGCTTCAAATTGCACGGGCTTGCATGGAATTGCTTACAAAATGCAAGATTGTATGGGTTTTCAAGAAAATGCATAGAATTGAATAGAGAGCGTTTAAAGTTGCACAAGATTGCATAGCATTTAGGGATTTCCTAGAGACTGAATGAGATTGTATGGGATTTCATGGCATTCGAAGATTGCAAAAGCATTGTATTGGATTGCACGAGATTGTACGGGATTGTATGAAATTGAATACAAATTCAAGATTGCACGGGAATACATGGAATTGCATGAAAATTGCATCGAATTGCACGAAATCGTATCGCGTTTCAAAAAGAGATTGCATCGAATTTCATAGAGATTGCATCGAATTTAATAGAGATTACATCGAATTTCATAGAGATTGCATCGAATTTCATAGAGATTTCATCGAATTTCATAGAGATTGCATAGAATTTCATAGAGATTGCATCGAATTTCATAGAGATTTAATTGGATTTCATAGAGATAGCATCGAATTTCATAGATATTGCACCGAATCGCATAGAGATTGCATCGAATTGCATAAAGACTGCACGGAACTGCAAAAATATTGCATAGAGATTGCACGGGATTGCATAGGATTGCATAAAAATAAAGATTACAGGATTTTATAGAACTGCAAAATATTGCAAAAAATTGCATTCAGAGTGTACACCAGATCGCAAATGTAAGTAATCCTTAGACTTATAACAATTTTTACACCCGTGGAAATTTGCAAACATTTTTAATATTTTAAAATCTATTTGGAGAATTCTATAGAATTGCATAGAATCATCCAAAAGGTTTTAGAATTTAAAAAAAATTCTTATAGTCTTTTGTTAAATTTCAAGGCTCACTTCTTGTAGGAGTTTTCGAGTATTTTATAGAACTTAAAATTTCGATGAAATGATTATAATAGTATATATCTTTTTATTAATAAAATAATTTTCCTTGGATTACAAATTCGACGTACTCACAAAAGATTGTCGGGTAATAGACTGCATTTTTTTATCCACATATTCGTTTAAGTGCAATTAGTTGAACCAGTATCTATAATAGATATCCGACTAATTATAACTTCTATTCTTCTATAACTAAAAAATATAATTATTTTTGCATTTTTCAAGGTCATAATTAATTTAAAAAACAATCGAACTGTTTATATATTATATCAACATTACGTAAATTCTTTTAAAAACTATTCAGTCTACATTATATAAGGATGATTCCCAAAAACAATTGACAATTTTTAATTTCAGACATTTTCCACATTTGCCTGGATTAATATTTTTTTAAGTTTGACTAATAAATATTGTAGAATTATAAGGGCGAAGTTTTTGTATAAACGATTTTGTAACAAACAATAATATAAAATTATATATGGAAAAAAAAATTTTAGTTGTAATTGCAGTTGCAATATTTGAAAAATTTGTAAATAAAGAAAACAAAGTTTCTATTATTTGTCCTTTTTATTCAAAGGAAGTAAATATATCAGGGACATTAAAAGAATGTGAATTTCATCAAAAATTCTTTGTCTAATTTATAATTTTACATTATTTGTCACCAAAAACTGTACATTCAGAAAATTCGCCATAATTATTGTACTGAGAGGTCTATTAATTTTCAAAAATTTTAAGTTTTTTTAATACTTTCGAATGCCAAACCACAACTTTTTTGATAGGCTAAAGTTATTCGATTCATTTTCTCATTTTTCATGTCTATTACTTTCTATTACCTATAGTTGTACTTCGCGTAAAAATGTTTAAGTTGATAAAATATTGTTAATTGCATAGAAAAACGACCGCGAACGTGCATCATGATAATATTGAGTACGTTTTATATAAAATTTTGATAAGAAATTAAAGGAAAACTATGTAAAGAAAAAATGTCGAGAAGGTAAATACTCGTAAAATAATCGAGAAATACGCGAGTATTATCAACTTTTCAAAGTTTAGTATCTTCTGACATCTTCAAGTGAATCATGAAATCAACTGGAAGAAATTTGTCATTTTTGTATTCGTAATATTTATTATTGGATAGGTTTGATTTGGTAAGTGAAAATTTTATTTTGCACTCTATATTTACAAAAATTTTATTTCTTTTCGAATTGTAAAATACACTATTAAAAATAGTCGGTGGAAATTTAAAATACGTATTATATGCATACAACTACAAGAAACGATTTTCTAGAAGTTGCGTAATTTACTTCTTACGTAAATATTGCGTAAATTACTTCTGAAGTTTCAGGAAAGTCAATTAATATAAAGCAGCCAATAATAAATAGTTCTTCAAATCATAAAATTATTATTCACATGGCATTTTTTTTCTCTTGATATTTTACAATTCAAAATTTCGAAAAATTTTAATAATATAATTCTAAGCAATTTTTCGAAATGTATTTGAAGATGTTTGCACATTTTTTTCTGAAGTCGATAACTTGAAAATAATTGCAGAAACAAGAATGAAATTTTTTAGTTCACAACTTTTTTAGCACTTTTATAATTTATAATACATTTTACTGGAGATTAAGATAATTTAGTTCATTTATAATATTTAAAAAATGATAATTTACAATTCTATTAAAATAATGTTTACAATTTTATTTCTTCGATGTTTAAACATCGAAAAAAAAATTATTGAATATATATAAACGAATCGATTTAGCTATAATTCTTAAAAATTCACGAGGGATTCCTTGGAATTCACTAGGAATTCTGAAGAATTCTCCTTCAACTCTTTGGAATTCAAAATGAAGGCTTTGGAATTTACTATAAATTCATTGACATTCTTTGGAATTCACTATGAGTTCTGTAGAATTCTACGGAACTCATGGTGAAATCTGTGGAATTCATCACAAATTATTTGGAATTCACTATGAATTCCGACAAATTTTAACGAAATCAAAATGAATTTTTAAGAACTTTAAAGAATTCAACGGTAATTCTGGAGGATTCTAAAGAATTTCTGGTGAAATTCTATGGATTTCAAAGAACCCCTGGTGAATTCCAAATAAGTCCAATGAATTCATGATGAATTCCAAAGACTTCATTGTCCATTCCAAGGACTTCATTCACAATTTCAAAGAATTCAAAATGAATTCTGAAGAATTTCAAAGACTTCATTATAAATTCTGAAGGGTGCCAAATAATACCTGATGAATTATATGAGAGTTTCCTAAGAAATCCTGGAAATTTATGAATAGTTCCAAAGAATTCCTGGTGACTTCTGAAGAATTCCTGGAAAATAATAAAGAATTTAAGAGAATCGCTAGTGAATTCTGAAGAATATATTACGAATTCAGAGGAATTCGTTCGGAATTTTAAAGGGTTGTAAAGAATTCCTGATGAATTCTGAAGATTTCCAAAGAGTTCCTGGTGAATCCTGAAGAATTTCGAAGAATTTTGAATAATTCCGAAAAATATGAAGAATTCAGAAGAATTCTAAAGAATTTCAAAGATTTCCGAAGATTTTCGAAGAATTCCGAAGTATTCTGAAGAACTCCGAAGAATTCTGAAGAATTTCAAAGGATTCATGGTAAATTAGAATTAATCCCTGGTGAATTCTGAAGAATTTCAATGAATTTATGGTAAATTTTTAAGCATTCATTGTGAAATCTTAATGAATTTTAATGAATTAGAGATTAATTTCTTTGGAAATCACAATAAACTCTTCGGAATTTAATAGGGATCCTTGAATTTTTCAGAATTCATCAGGAATTCACAAGGAACTTTCTAGGAATTCTGAGGAATTCACAATAAACTCTTCAGAATTCATCTGGAAAACTTTGGAATTTAGCTGAATTTACGAGGAATTCTTCAGAATACACCAGGAATTCTTTGAAACCCTTCAGAATTCACCGGGAATTCTTTAGAACCCTTTAGAGTTCACCAGAAATTTTTTGGAACCCTTCAGTATTCACCAGGAATTCTTTGCAACCCTTCAGAATTCACAAGGAATTCTTTGGAACCCTTCAGTATTCACCTGTAATTCTTTAGAAACCTTAACAGTTCACCAGGAATTCTTTGGAATCTTTCAGAATTCACGAGGAATTCTTAGGAATCCTTCAGAGTTCACCAGGAATTCTTTGATATCCTTTAGAATTCACGAGGAATTCTTTGGAACCCTTCAGAATTCATGAGGAATTCTTAGGAACCCTTTAGAATTCACCGGGATTTCTTTGTAAATTCTTTGTATATTCTTTGTAAATCTTCACAGTTCACCAGGAATTCTTTAAAACCCTTCGAAATTCGTGAAGACTTCTTTGAACCCCTACCTACAGAAATCACGAAAAATTCTTTGAAACCCTTCAGAATTCAGCAGAAATTCTTTAAGAAATCAGAAATCATAATGAATTCTTCGGCACCATTGAGAATTAATAATGAATTCTTAGGGATTCGCAATGAACTCCTCGAAATTCTTCGGAATTCATCTTGAATGTTTTGGAATTCTTCCAAATTCACCTTAAATTCGTTGAAATTTTTCAGAATTCATGTTAAATCCTAAAGAATTTATTATGAATTCCACAGAATTCATAATAAGTTCTGAAAAGTATCGAAGAATGCCACTGAATTCATGGTAAATTCCGAAGAGATTATTGTGATTTCCAAAGAATTCAAGGTGAATTCTGAAGAATTTCCAATGAATTCCAAAGTATCTCTGGCAAATTCGATAACAATTCCAGTTAATTCATGGTGAATTGTGAATAATTCATTGTGAATTCCAAAGAATTCATAATGAATTCCAAAGAATTCATAATGAATTCCAAAGAATTCATAATGAATTCCAAAGAATTCATAATGAATTTAAATTTATTCCAATGAATTTCAATGAACTAAAGGTGAATTCCAAGGAATTACAAAGTATTTATAATTAAATGCCAAAGAATTAATTATGAATTCCAAAGAATTCAAAGGTTTGTGGAGCTCCACTGCATGGACTTACGGCTTTTTATATAATGCGCATAGGTTTAATATTGATTTTAAGGTACTTTTCAGAAAATTCATTTTTCGATAAGGAATGGTTCTTAGTTATCCAAAAAATTTTATATAATTAATTTAGGATGTATTTCATCTAAGACACTACAATTATTTCAGATAGAATACACAATTCTCAATATGTGTTTCAAATAAAATACAAATATACTTCAATTTAGTTTGTATTTTATTTAAAATACATTCAAATAAAATACAAACATACTCCAATGTAGTTTTTATTTTATTTAAAATACATTGGCTAAATTGTATTTTCCCTGAAATATATTTCAACCATTTTATAGCAAAGTACTTGTATTTTGATTAATTTATTTACAATTTATTGTGCCCAGATGTGTTAGTAACAATAAAAAATTCAAAATTGTAAATCAAAACGAAACAAATTTTTGTAAATTTTTCTATGCCTTTCCGTATTTTGTATTATTTAAAAAAGTTTATTTCTTAGAAAAAAAATCTGTCTAGCTACATTTGGGACCAAGATATGGACCATTTTGTGTTTTTTTTGTTTTTAGTAGTGATTGTGACCTTCAATTTCGTGATAGAGAAATATAAAAAATCGCAAATTAATCTTAAAACCTACAGATTTTATTTTCTCAAGACGAGCAAGTGATCAGACACAATTTTATTAGTTAAAAATTTAAAAAAAATGTTACTTTTGATGCGCAAGCATTGAAAATGGGGGCCCGACAAAAAATGACCGGTCGAGACTAAAACTGCATCTCTCGGAAAAAATAGCAATGAATCACTTATTTTTGTACTTAGAACGGTCATTCGACCACTTTTTTCCGATCCTTTTATCATTCTAAATCAGAATCCGACATTATTTTGTAGCTATTATGCAAATTTCGAAAGTTATAAATAAAAAATACATTCTCTCTTTTTTATAATGCAAAATTACTTATCTAATTAATTTTTTTCTTGCTCTAACTTCAACAGTGAGTAGAGAGTAAAATGCTTTTAACAATTATACTATGCAAATTAGGTAATTTTTTAATTAAACAATAATTTTTAAACAAATTGTCAAATTTCATTCTCTTGACTTGAAGAAAGTTTTTTAAGGTTTTCTGAGTCATTCTAAAGAAAAAATGTCCCTTGTAATTTTTGCGAAAGTTAATCATTTTTAAGAATAATGCAACTAAAAGTTAAAAAATAAGCGAAATTTCAAGCCTACCAAAAACTGATCGGTCGAGACTGAAACTGTATTCTCGTAAAAATAGCAATGAATCACTTATTTTTGTACTTAGAACGGTCATTCGACCACTTTTTTCGACTGCTTTTATCATTCTACATCAGAATCCGACATTATTTTTTTAGCTATTATACAAATTTCGAAAGTTATAAATAAACAATACATTGTTCTGTTTTTTATATCGCAAAATCACTTATCTAATTTATCTTTTTCTTGCTCTAACTTCAAGAGTGAGTAGAGAATAAAGTGCTTTCAACAATGATACTATGAAAAAAAACATTTACTAACTAAACAAACACTTTTTAAAAAAATAATCGAACTTTATTGTTTTGAGCTGAAAATCATTTTTATAGGCCATGGTTTTTAAAAACCTTATAGGCTATTTAAAAGATAAAATGTCTCTTGACATTTTTTTCTTAAGTTGATAGTTTTTGAAAATACCTAAATTAAAATTTTAAAAATCATTACTTATGTTTTTTGTATACAAATCGTTTTTCAAATGGCAAATTAAACATTCTTGCATGTAACTGCTTTTAAAAATAGTATATTGTGCATCAAGGGCGTAATAAATTACTTATTTTACATAATATAATTGTTAAAAGCACTTTATTCTCTACTCACTCTTGAAGTTAGAGCAAGAAAAAGATAAACTATCTAAGTAATTTTGCATTATAAAAAAAAAGAATGTATTGTTTATTTATAACTTTTGAAATTTGAATAATAGCTAACAAATAATGTCGGATTCTGATTTAGAATCATAAAAGCAGTCGAAAAAAGTTGTCGAATGACCGTTGTAAGTACAAAAATAAGTGATTTATTGCTATTTTTTCCGAGAATACAGTTTCAGTCTGGACCGATCAGTTTTTGGTAGGCTTGAAATTTCGCTTGCGTATTTTTTAACTTTTAGTTACATTATTCTTAAAAACTATTAACTTTTGCGAAAATTACAAAAGACATTTTGTCTTTAGAATGACTCAGAAAACCTTAAAAAAACTTTCCTCAAGTCAAGAGAATGAAATTTGACAATTTGTTTAAAAAATGTTTGTTTAATTTAAAAAATTACTTAATTTGCATAATATACTTGTTAAAAGCACTTTATTCTCTACTCACTCTTGAAGTTAGAGCAAGAAAAAGATAAACTATCTAAGTAATTTTGCATTATAAAAAAAAAGAATGTATTGTTTATTTATAACTTTTGAAATTTGAATAATAGCTAACAAATAATGTCGGATTCTGATTTAGAATCATAAAAGCAGTCGAAAAAAGTTGTCGAATGACCGTTGTAAGTACAAAAATAAGTGATTTATTGCTATTTTTTCCGAGAGATACGGTTTCAGTCTCGACCGATTACTTTTTGTCGGGCCCCCATTTTCAATGCTCGCGCACCAAAAGTAACATCTTTTTTAAATTTTTTAACTATTAAAATTGGGTCTGATCACTTGCTCGTCTTGAGAAAATAAAAGCTGGAGGTTTTTAAGATTAATTTGCGATTTTTTATATTTCTCTTTCGCCAAATTGAAGGTCACAATCACTACTTTAAAAAAAAAACACACAAAATGGGCCATATATTGGTCCCAAGTGTAGCTAGACAGATATTTTTTCTGAGAAATAAACGTTTTTTCAAGACCTTTTCAAATATGCAAACTGCATATTTCTATCATAAAAAACCGCGGAAATATTAATTTTGCAACTAAGCAGATTTTATACCTTTCTTAAAACCGCTGTAATGGTTATAAATAATGAAAAGTTATGTAAGCAACAAGGATGCAAATGAAAGTTTATGTTTTACCCTTTCGATTGGCGGTGATTTGGTTATTTGCGGATAAAAACTTTGACCTTGCGTCGACTTTAAAATCGATTATTATTTATGTGATATTTAGTGTAAAATGCAATTTTACAAAAACTATCAGACCGAATTGAAAGTTATACAGCTTATTTTTTTTGGAAGAGTATAAGCTTCAAAATTCAGGCATGTTTGTTACTATTTATAAACATTTGGTAATAAATCAATTTCTTTGAAAATCGCACATTTTTTAGCGTTTTTTCGCATTTATTTAAAGAAATTAAACAATAAACAATAAAAAAAATTTCTAATGAGAGTTATAGATTTTTGTCTTGAGGAAAAAAATTCCATTGCAAAATTCGCTTACGCGTAAGTACATTTCATTTTCTATCAATTCCACTTGGTTTGGTATTTTACAAAAGAACAACACGTAACTCAAACTTTTTTTCCTAATGCTATTGGATTAAGATGCCCATCAACAATAATATGCTGCGGCAGAAGATAGAGATAATTTTGTAATGTGCTGAATATGTAAGGTTGAAAATTTCAATTCTCATCGTATCAAAATTGTAAATTATAACCGTCAAGCTGCTGGTACAAAAATAAAAATCTAAAGAAGAAATAAGACTAATAATTCTGAAATATTCTTTTAATCCACATTTTATCATGCTTTTCACTAAAATATTATTGAAATCTCAAATTTAACCCATCAGCTAAGTGGGTAACAAAAATTACTTTAAATTTGAAATAATTTTAATAAACCAATGTAATGTAATGCAACCAGTCTTTCTCTTTTGCTTTTTGGCAATTTATTATCGAGTTTCTTACATAATTTGTTCAGAAATTTTTAAATGTCATCTGATAATTGTTTTATTTTAATTACCAGCACGTGGAAAAAGTCACGTTAATGAATGTTTGATAAAAACTTGTTATTTTCTTTTATGTAACAACATTTATGCATTGCGTCAAGGTAAAAAAATTGAGCGGACGGGGGTAAAATAATAATTTTTAGATAAGCAACTGCATGAACTCATCTATGCCAACAGAAATTTAAAATTATAAATTAAAACAAAATAAACTTTTGTAAATTATTCGATGCAATTCCGCATTTTGTATTTTTTTACTGTGAAAAATCACATCTTTTTTACTGTGAAAAAATTTGTGAAGAAAGGATCAAAGAATTAAACTTAATTATA
>JBAGKK010163062.1:3729-23646 GCA_037177015.1 Euceroptres primus | reverse complement strand
TTTGACAAAAACGGGGGGGGGGGGTCAAATTTTACACAAATCTAATACCTTCTCATATGATGATGAGAATGTAATATGTGAAATCAGTCTCAAAAATGACCTTCGAAAAAAAACGAGAATAGTAAAAACGCCACACAATAGTGCACTTTTCAATGGCATCAAATATAAACCATTTAAAAAAATCAATGATGGTGAATAAATTCCACACGAAATTGTTTTGAGATCATTAGACTTCGCCAAATGTAGTAAAATATTGCAAATGAAATTCATGAAATCAATTACATTTGCTGAATAAAATAAAATAATTTTTTATTGCAAATAAAAGTAATAAAATCACTTAAAATTGCCAAATAAAATGAAATTGTTTGTGCAACAAAGTGAAAATTCAAACCTTCAAAATAATCCAATAAAAAAATTCATAAAGAAAATTTTGGCGGGCCCTTGTCCTTTTTACTCTAAAGACAGTATTAGCAATTGCAACAAACCAATAGACGTCACTGAAAAAAGAATGCAGGCCCGCCAAAATTTTCTTTCTGAATTTTTTTGTTGGATTTTTTTGGATTTTTGAACTTTTACTCTCTTACACAAAAAATTTAATTTTATTTGGCAAATTTCAGTGATTTTAATATATTACTATTAGTTTTTAGGGCGATTTAAGAAAAGGCCTTATTTTTTTTTTCTAATGTGACATTCCTAGAAGTCAATTTAAGAAAAGGCCTTATTTTTTTCTAATGTGACATTCTTAGAAGTTGTTCCTTTTAGTGCCAAAATTACACCTGAGTTTTTTAGATTTAAAAAAAAGTTTTTTTTATCGTAGAACGCGCGAGAATTTTTTGGAATTTTCTGCTGATGCATTTTACAAATTGCCAGTAATAATTTAGTCATGAAATATAAAAAGTTCAATAACAAAATGAACATAAACCAACTTCTCTACTGAAACAAAAAATATAAAATTTGTCACAAATTTTAGTGCACCTTTTTTCAGTGAAGTTATACCAACATATCGCATAACAGTTTTCAAAGATTGGTCGCAGTCTGGCAGCTTTCTCATTTCAAACATCATAAAGCATATCCATGGACTATTGGGCATTTTATTTGAGTCCTAAAAGCGCCTTCTGGTGGGATCGAAGAGGTCTGAGCTTTTGCTCGTCGTTTGATGATTTTTACAACATGAAAAGTAGGAAAGATGTCGAAGTTGTTAAAGATCGATGTTACGTCCTGTCAGCTTCGTAAATTCAGTTTATGGAACGATATTAGATCCTCTGAACGACTGTGAAAAGATGGCCAACGAAGTAACGATGAAAACTTGCCAGAGTTACTTTATCAAAAAATGTTATTGAAACTTCCTAACATTCTTGCATTGCTTTTTTTTGTTTTTGAAGTAGCTTTTTCGTTTGTAGAACAGCTCAAAAGTGAAGGAGAAGTTTGTCTAAAGCAAATATTGGAATTTTTCATCGACAGCTCGTCTTCTTATATTTTCTCTCTTTTTAAGTTTTGCTTGAATTCCTTTTCGAAATAGAACGATATTTTGTGTTTTCTCCTGACATTCGATTACATTTATTCATCATATCCGTTTGCTTAGTTGAATCTAAATTTCTTCCTATTTTTCCCCCAAAATTTAAGAGGATGCAAATTTTAATAGAAAATTTTTACTTTAATAGAAATTTTACGTTCAAAGTTATGCTATCAAAAATCTGGGGAAATTCAGATGCTTCCATTTACCTTAATGGAGATATTTTTCAAATTGTACCCAATAATATTGAATGAAACACTTTATTTTATCGAATTGTAAATTTTAATTGTAATGTTTCAATGGTAGTGTTTTAATTCATTAAAAAAAAAGTAGCCACTAAATCATTTATTCTCAGTAAATATCGTTGGGAAAACTTGCGTGATTCAAAATCGTTCAAGCGCATTCGGCACCTTTTAAAGAATTCATGCCGCCCTATTGACATTAGGTGGGAGCGTCTGGCTCGAACTGAAAAAAGCATTTATCGAACGTATACTGTTAAAAATTCAATTGTACGGTTCTTTTGATACGGAGAAGCACAGTACTAATGAAATCCGAAATATACATATTTATTCAACAATTTAAATTTCCAAAAATGCATGAAAATGCTAGAAAAATATTCTTCAATGCCTATTCGAATTCTTGGAAGTGTTTTCTTTATGAGAAAGGTTTCCAATAAAATAAACTTGAAGAAGAGCAAAATATAAATCATAACCGATAAACATTAACAAAGAAAAGAATATTGTGGCTCAAGATGAACTTTTTTCTTTCGAGTGAACTGTGACTGGACCAGAATTTCAATTTTAAAGCAAATAATGAAAATTCATAATTGTATGTTGCCAAGAGACTCTCATTAGCCAAGCTGCATTTATTCGAGGCTTTTTTAGCATTCTGCAATAAGATGATTTCCGTTTGGTGTCGTCGACCCCGCGATCTGTCTTCTGTCTAAAGTTATTTGCTTTTTGTAAGGCTGCATTTCTTTCTCGGCACTTGACCTTTCGTCTCCCTGTTGGTGAAAGATGGCTCGTGCACGTAGACGCGTATAATGCACTATGCAAATTGGTGATGCTCTCCTTCCGCGTTATTAACTCAGCCTATAAGGTCCGTGCCAGTTAGCAAGCAGCGACCTACTTTTTGTATTGGTGAACAAAAGAGCCACTGAGCTATTAAGATTCCGACGCCTCGGAGGATTTGTTAGGTCCTGATATCAAACATTTGCCCCTTTCTACCCGCGAAACTGAGTTACTTCGTCGCCTGGATCCTCTGGGGTTTCGACTATATGCCACTCCAGCAGAATCCACCCTGGAACATGACCTGCTCTTTATTTTATTCCTATTGCTCTCGACTTTTCCTCGCCTCATCTCACTTTCTGTTTTACTCTTTCTTTCTCTCTCTCTTTCTTTCTCTTTCAATTTCCATTCAGTGAATGTCTACATACGCTGGAAATCCTGACGAAAAGCCTCCTCCCTCTTTGGTCCTATTTTATTTGCATTTCTCTGGATTCCTATACTCTTATCTTCCCATTCTCCATGACAGAAAAGTTGCGCGAGTACAGACATACTTTCTGACAGTGTCTTTTTCCCCTTCGTCATCGTTTATTTTCTGTTTTTCGTTGATAAATAGAGTGGATGGATGCACGCCGATTCGTTCTACATTTTCTTATTTTTCAGACGAGAGACATATATGTGTCTAAGCCGTCGTTCTATTACAGGCAACACATGAATAATTCACCCCTGACGCGACACTCCCTTCCGGCCTCTAACCCCCTCACAAAGAGGGTAAATAGTACGTGATGAATATTTGATTTTCATATTTTGTCGACACAATGATAGGGAGATATAAATCATATTTTCGTGTTTACACGGTTTTGTTGAAGGGAGGGTTAATTATTTTTAGGATTCGCACGAATTTAAAAGATAAAAATTATTGGAAATTTTGGAACACTTTTCTTTTACAGAGAAAAAATCTGCTAAATTAATAAATAATCTGCCAATTTTAGATAGAAGCCTATAAAATTTAAAGTGCATCCATTATTTTTACTGAAATTTCTTTAAACATTACAGAAACAAATATACTGTCCTATTTTAAAAGGCTCTATTAATTCAGCAGACTTTTTGTGTGTTCCTACTTCTTATATTTTTTAAAATAATATTCAGAAAGGAACTTTTAAATCATTGAAACGATTTTTCTCATAAGAAAGTGAAGGCTTCTTAAGCAAACTATATTTGTGACTGATTTAAATTCTAAGCTTCTACGACTATTTCGAACTCCCTATTAAATTTTGTATAATTGAAGCTCATAATGGAATGAGATTTAGCTCTCTTTTAACAGTTAATGTTTACTGAATATGTCATTGCTCCTTAACGGAACGAAAATAATCTTTAACTATCAGACAAATGTGAAGCTTCTTCGCGACAATGCTATGTATAATTGAAAATACCTTTTATAGACTTTACATAACTAAATTTTTAAAAAAAGTTCCATAACTCCAGATATTTTATTGCATTTCTTGAGTCAACGTCTTTTAAAAAGATCACTTTTATGAATTCACAAGATGCTTCTAAAGTAAATGCGTCATGCAACATTTGCGTAATAAATAATAGGATTTTAATCAAATGAGTAAAAATACACGATCAATATGATGAAAATAATTAAGGCCATTGATGGAAAAAGGACCCATAGCCTATAACATAGGGTTATGGACCCTTTTTCTTTCAATGGCCTCAATTTATAAGAAATTTTATTAATTATAAAAAACAAGGTGACACATTTCTTGAACACGAAATTTCAATTATTTTTCATCTTCCAAAAGGTTTTTGTCGATCGTAAATAAATTTGTTGCAGTTTCCGTAATAGAGAGTTCAATACTTACGAGTATTATACCAATGTTCTTTGTAGTTTGGAAAGGTAATAAAAAAAAGCTTTCTAAGTACATCGTTAGGGAGAATTGATGACGGTGGTAAAAACCACCGGTCGATGGAAACTGTGATTGTTTGAAATTTCGCTTACTTTGAGAGCTTCCGTCGACTCGATTGACTCTCGTGTTAGAATCACCTATATATCTGTCTCTCTCACTGTCTCCTTTAACTTTTTAGTCTAATAGAAAAACTTGAGGGAAACTCATTTAGGTTTACGGCACAAAAGTAATTATTTTCGAGTTTAAACGTGATTTTCTTCTTAATTGTTTTCTAAGATATCCACTAGATAATTACACAAGTTCCACAGGAAAATCCAATCAAGTTCGTGGAAAGTTTCCCTATCTTAGTTTTGTCCTTTTTAACACATTCTCGTAGATTCAATGCGCTTGAAAAATCTATTTTTTAACAGTTTCTAACACATTTGACCCAGAGAGAGCTTGGAATTATTATTGAGTTTAAATGTGATTTTATTCTGAACTGTTTCCTAAGATCACAAGATAATTACACAAGTTCCACAAGAAACCTCAGTCAAGTTCGTGACAAAGTTTCCCTGTCTTTGTTTCATCCTTTTCAACAAATTTTTTCAAAACCAATGAAATCGTAAATTTTAGTTCTTTTATACTTTCTTCCAAATCGTAAAATTTGTGAACCAAAAAGAGTTTAGAATTATTGACAACTTAATTCAATTTGATTAAGGACATTCCTAAACTAATTTTCAGAATCGGGAACTTTTGGAACTATAAAGCAAACAAAATAAATTAACTATAGAAAATTCTACAAAATCCTGGAATAATCTAGAAGTAAATTATGGATGATTTTTGAAAATTCTGAAAGAGTTTAGATGATTCTAAAAGTTTTTGGAAGATTCTCAAAGAGTTTCAATCCGTTGGAAGAGTCTAGATGAATTTAGAAGATTCTGGAAGAGTTTGGAAGATTCTACAATGTTGTGGAATAATCCAGCAAATTATAGATAATTCTATAAAAGATTCTGGAATAGTATAGATTATTGAGGAGAATCTTGATACAATTTAGAGAATTTGTTTATGATTGTAGAAGATTTTAGAAAAAATAGAAAAGTCTGGATGTTTTTGAAAGAATATAAAAGAATCGAGAACATTCTCGAATATTCGAGAAGGTTTCAGAAAGTTTTTGAGGATTTTAAACGATTCCGCAGAGCCTAGAAGATTTTGAGAGTCTTTAGTAGATTTTTGAGGATTCTACAA
This sequence comes from Euceroptres primus, assembly GCA_037177015.1. Classification (NCBI taxonomy): domain Eukaryota; kingdom Metazoa; phylum Arthropoda; class Insecta; order Hymenoptera; family Figitidae; genus Euceroptres; species Euceroptres primus. Next base: position 17,995 of record JBAGKK010163062.1, on the reverse strand, counting down.
AATTTTGGAAGAATATGGAAGTGCCTGGAAGATTTGATTTATATAATTTGATTTATTGATGTGCAACGACCCAAAAGTAAAAACAAATTATAGGGTTATTTTATACAGATAATATAAAAGGCGTTTCTAGGTCGATTCTAGAATATTCTAGAAAGATCAAAATAATATTGGAGGATTTATAACATTCTGGAAGATTCGAAAATATTTTGATAGATTCAAGAAGTTTTTGAAGAAAATGACAATCAAAAAGCTGCACAAAATACTGCAAAATTCTATAAAAAGTTTCTGGAAGGTGACTGACCCTACCAATAGGTTAAATTTTTGTTTAATGTAAAAAGCATCAGATAACAATATGTAAAATTTGCAATGATATGCAGAGTAGAATATTAGGAATAATATTTTCCAGTAAAAAAAGTAAACGTTATCTTCTTTGCAGAGAAGTTGGATTAAAGTGTGAGTGAGTTCATGAAGAGAAAATTTTTGCGAAGGCTTTAACGTAGCAGAGTATATTCGAGGTTATAGTGTCACTGGATGTGAATGTAGCGATGGTTTTTTTTCGTACATAGTGGTACGTTATCGTAAAAGCGAGACTCTCTCGATTTCGGTTTATCCGGTGGGGCTGGAGGTGTTAAAAAGAGTTGAGAGGCAAGGCGAGAGTTTCCTTTTTGGCAGATTCGGGCTCACCGCCAGGACGTCTTCGACCGCGAATTTCCGTCTCTCAACGCGTACACCCTTTAAATCGTTTCCGGTACGAGAAGCTGTCGAAGGTGTCCCGTCTCCTGGAGAGAAAATCGGAACCTGGCCATCCTCCAGGTTCACCTTATCTCCGGAACGTAGAAAATCTCGCTTCCTTCGATTCGACGGGTTCACGTTGCAATTACGACGAGAAGGAAGAAAGAGGGATGCTGAGGAACCGGAGACGAAAGGAATCGAAAGGAAGAACTCCGACTGGTAGCCGACATCAAAGAGAGGTATCACACTTCTGAAGAAGATTAGTTTCTTGACACAAATACTTCTCCCAGATGACGAAGAGGTTTCAAGAATTCATCGAAAGAAAATTAAATGCATTCTGAAATGAGATCAGAGTGAAAAAAATACTTGTCCTTAAACAGATGAAAAAGTAAGTACTCAGCCAATGACTTATAATTACCGAAGTCAAATGCCGAGAACAATCATTCCGCTTTACTAAATCATCACCACATTAATTTCTTCCTTTATTTGATTTTGAACATTCTTTAAGTCTCTTTTTTAATAATGCCTACTTAGGCAATCAGAGAAGTTTTCTCTAAAAGATTATATGAAACAAAATCCAGTTTATTTTTACAGGGATCGTAGTGATACATTAGTTCAATTTTAGGGAAAATAGGGGATTTCTTTTTTTGAAGAAAGGGTTTTTTATAAAAAAAGGAGGGAAGTTTTTTTCTTTAAAAAATACCAAGGTCTTGCAACTGTCCAGAATCTTAAAAAACTTAGATTTCTGACTAATAAAACACTCCTCATATTTCTAAAGTTTCAGAATCTTTGGAATTCTCTAGAATTTTCTAAAATCCTTCATGACTTCTGGACTTTTCGACAAACATTTAGAATCTTCTAAAATAATTTTAATTTTCCATAAACTTGCAGATTCAATCAATCTTTTGATAACCCAAAAAATCCTCTACAATCTAGATTTTTGAGAGTGTTAAGAAGCTTTGAAAATTTGGAAATTATTGGAAATTTCAGAAAACATTGAAAGAGTTTTGGAATGTGATAATTTTCTATTTCTCATAATTCTTGGAAAATCATTCGGAACTTTGAATAAAAAAGGGAAAAAAGGGGTGCAGGTATAAAACTCTGAAAAGAAGAGTTTTTAGGGGATTTGGAAAATAATAGAGGGAAAGGGGGAATATGGGACTGACTTTTTTTATAAAAAAAGGACACTGTAATTCCTATAAATGTGGGATAGCACAGTACAAATAATTATTAATGAAACTTAATTATTAACAAAAATAAACTAGCTTTTTATCATTAAACGAAGAAAAATTGAATTAAGTGTAAAAATTCTCGAGGGAAAGTGAAAAAGCGAGGAGTAAAACATAAAAAGGTGATTCTAAAAGAAAGAAAGAAAACAAAGCCTGAGGTTATACGAGGGTCATGACAGAAAAGAGTTTTTATTAGAAATTGTTGTTTAACACAAGCACAAGAAGAAAAAAGTGTTTCCTTTATGAAATTTTCACCCTCGTTTAACCTTAAGAATTAATTTTTAATTTCTCCCCTTTCATTCACAATGGGCTCATTCTCTATAATGAAAAGCTACTAAAGTACCAATCGAGAACACTATTATTAGATTGCCAATGAATTCACAAGTCTCGTGTGTTTTGGAGTGAGAACCACTGACTTCAACCCTTCAGGCTGAATATGGAAACTTCAAGTTACATTCCGACTATAGGTAACCGACCTCGGCGGAGGAACGGTTCAGGGACAGATTTACGTTAAATAGACCTCCAGGCAAGATTCCCATTCAACGAGTTTCGTATTCAATTTTGAGAAACGGCTTTAATTTACTTGAATTTGGTTTCGGATAACAATAAGAATTCCTTGCAGGTAAAATGGTAAAAAATAAGTTTTTCAATACTGCAGTCATTCATTTAAATAACTGACTTTGTATCAATTCTATGTGATTTTTCTTCAATTTTAAGGAATTTTAGTCATGAAGTCAATGGAATAGCGAAAGAACGAATTTAAAAACGGAAAATGAGAAAATTCTTTCTCTGAATGTGACATTTGTATTCGAATGTGAGTGAAGAAAATTCGAGCAACATTGAAATTGGAGAAACTTCATGGTAATGCGGATACAGTCTTCTGGCTTTATGTAATCCTTTTTTATCCATCTCACACAATAAAAAAGATACTTGCTCCATATTTTATGGAAAAATCGAGCCTTCCGTATGACGTTGAAGCACTGAAAAAAATGGTTAGTTGGGCCAACTACTTAGTTTGTAAGATATGGTACTGCTATTTTATTAGTTGGGACAACAATTTTATTAGTTGCGGATACTAATTGAATAGTCACTGCAACTAATACAATAGTTCCAATTATTAAAATACCAATATCAACTAAGAAAATAGCAATATCATATCTTACAAACTAAATAGTTGGCCCAGCTAACCATTTTTTTCAGTGAGTGTAGGAAAAATTCCAACTTTTATAATCTTTAAAAAATATAAGATATTTTATAATGCTTCATGTTTTGAAGAGGGTTATGAAATATAACAAATATAATATAATATAATAATAATAATATACATAAAATAATCTGATCAGAAAATTAGTCAAAGATGGACACTTGTTTCATGGTCAAGAAGAATATTAAATTTTTTTTCTGAAGAAAGTTGACATGATGGAGGTCATATCTAGAAACCATTTTTATGACTCTCCTGAGGACATGAACTTTATGTCAACTTTGAAATTGTACATATGGGGCATTATTTCTCAACTACCCCAACCCCAAAAATCGATCAGGCTCAAACTTGGGTAAAGTGCAACCCTATTGGATGGTAATTTATAGGCAAAAAATTATGTCGCTGGGACACATTTACCGATAGGGAGGGGGTGTAATTTTTTAGTTCTGTACGGATACCATCTACTTCGATTATTTATATCTGTGTTATTATCAATAGAATCAATTTTTTGCTTCTACAATTTCGATAGGGTTTTTCACGACCTTTCCATTGATCGTACACATTTTTTGGGAAAATAAGTATTTGATCTTCAAAAATCAAAATCAAAAATAAATTTGACTTTTTTCGAATTTAGGCTATTTTTTTATTTTCTTTTTATCTAGAAATAAAGCTTAGTCTGTTGCCTTTAAACACCTATAGGTTTAAAAATGGATATATTGTTATTTATTTTTGAAAATAAGCGTTATGTAAGTTTTTTCGGTTATCATTTTTTTCAATGATTTATGACTCATTTAAAATCAGTAAAAAGAAATATTCTCACTACCGCTTCGGTAGGATTTTTCATGCCCTCTCTTCTGATTATAAGCATTTTTTGAAAAAATAAATGTTTGACCTTCAAAAAAAAGGTCAAAGTATTTGTTGAAGAAATAATTGTTTTAACCTTCATTTTTGAAGGTCAAACATTTATTTTTTCAACAAATGCTTATAATCAGAAGAAAGGGCATGAAAAATCCTACCGAAGCTGTAGTGAGAACATTTATTTTTATTTATGAGTCATAAATCTTTGAAAAAAATGTTAACCGGAAAAAACTTACATAATGCTTATTTTCAAAAATTAATAACAATATGTCCATTTTTAAACCTATAGGTGTTTAAAAGCAATAATCTAAGCTTTCTTTCTAGATAAAAAGAAAAGAAAAAAATAGCCTGAATTCGAAAAAAAGTCAAATTTATTTTTGATTTTGATTTTTGAAGGTCAAATACTTATTTTCCAAAAAAATGTATACGATCAATGGAAAGGACGTGAAAAACCCTATCGAAATTGTAGAGGTAAAATCATTGATTTTATTGGTACATATTAACAGAGGTATAAATCATCGAAATAGATGGTACCCATACAGAACTAAAAAATTACTCCCCCTCCCTATCGGTAAATATGCGTTCCAACGAAAAACTTTTTTTCCCCTAAATTACCATCCAATAGGGCTGCACTTTACTCAAGTTTAAGTCCGATCGAGCCTGATTGATTTTTGGATTGGGGCAGTTGAGAAATAATGCTCCATATCTTTCGATAGATAAGAAAGTATCATTTATTCATACCTATAAAATTATATACTCCAGAATCTTTTTTTTTCCTTTTTATGAAACTTTTATAATCAGATGTTCCAAACAAGCATTAATGGCATCTTCTTTAAATATTCTAATTTTACTCTAAAGACTAAAATTGAGTGTCTATTGTAGAATTGTAAAGCAATTGAAGACAACTGTACATGTTTACAATTTATTACAATAAAAGTGTTTTGATTATTGCAATAGCAATTTTTTACCTGGATGTTGGGTTTTCAGTGGGAGTGTGATGAATCAGTGTGTTTGAATGAGTTGTTTGTAGTACTAATTGATATGATTGACTATAGACGCTTTGTAATAAATGCACTCTCATACGATTAACTTCCGGAAAGGGGAAGCACGTCTGAGGCCAAAGGACCGGATCTGCTAGTCGTTAAATTGGTTCAGGGCGCAGCGGGATGCTCAGTCGATTAATGATTTAAACCGAAACATTCGCGTCGATTCCATCAGAACGAAAAGGGGATTGCCCTGTGCGATTTGTTTAACTAGGCTAATTCAATTAAATTGTATTCGACTTAATTCAATTATGCGACAGCGACCAATCAGATTCAAGTGGAAGCTCGTGTCTAGACATCAGCTCATTAAACTATAATAAAAAAATTATTTATTTCTTAGTGTGTAAATAAATTAGAACAAACCTTATTGTAAGCAAAATTGCACCTTAATGGTATGTAACACTTATCCGATCCCTACCTTATCGGCATCTTTTTTTCGACAAACTCACATTCACATGAAATGAGATATTAAGTTGAAAATTTGGGGAATTAAATAAAAAGCATAAGGAATGTTTATTTAGTCTTAAATTTTCAAATTTGCAACGAAAATGTTTTCAACCATTTTTTTGCGTTTACTAATATTTAAGACCAGGTAAACATCCCTAAATGCTTTTATTTAATTCCCCACATTTTCATCTCGATAGCTCATTTCGGGTGGACGTGAGTTTGTCGAAAAAAAGATGCCGATAAGGTAGGGATCTACTAGTAGGATATACCCTTAAATTAATGTAATTTTTATGCTGAAAACATGACCAGGCTTCACAGCGCAAAATGCTTTTAAAAAAAGGAAAATAGAGTGATTTTTTGATAAAAACAGGGAAATAGGGAAAAGAATGATGCTGCAAGACTCATTAATAATTGACGATTTGTACTTAACCTTTCTTTAATTTTAATATTTTAATTACGTTAATTCTTTAATTAATAATTACGTTTAATCTGAATGAAAAATAAATATGCGAATATGTACTCACTTAGAAAAGTTTTTACACATCAAGTGTCTTTAGTGAGACAATTATTAAGCAGTATTATAATAACATTGTCCTGAATATGCGACTGCAACATTTTCAGCTTTTTATGAAACTGAATTTGTGGCTCGCTTTTTAGCTTGACACTAACTTTATATTTTAATACTTTATCACATTAATACCAGCATGAAGAGCGTTATTACGGGAGCGTCACATGGAAACACGTTATCGTCGGAAAATGTTGACCGTCAGGCGTTAATATCGTGGAGATTTTCGTGAGATAAATTTTCCAACGCCGTCCTTGTTTTCAGGCTTCACTCTCTGTCTCTCTTCTTCACTATTCTGCCACGCAATTTCAGGGACACAGGCGGACGAAGCGATAAAACGTTTGACGGTGCGGCACCGCCAAATAACTCGTTACCGCGAGCTGCGGGAAGCAATTATTTATGGTGAAACTCACCTTTGGGAGGTTTTCGGTAGTGGACTAGAGGAGGGTTGCCTGGAAAGTGAAGAGGAACGAAAAGCATACGAGGGTTGGTGCTGAGTGCTGAAGCGAAAAAGGTGAAAGAGGAATAGCGAATCAGAAAGGCAGTGGGAAGACTTAGTTATATCCCGAAAGGGATAGTGGAATAGGTTTCTCCAGTTTCCAACCACCCTCCTAGGATACCCTCAACCCTCTCTTCTGGTCCCCAGACGCACATATCTTTTTAGGTTACGACTAAGGCTATCTTCGGTTTCTGCGGTTCTCAACTTTAGCAAGAGAAAAATACTAAGAGTGATTTTATTGGAAATTTCAGCATTCAATTCTGCTTCGTTGAAATGATATGTCTATACTGAAGATTACTCTCTAGCTTTGAATCAATGAAATTTCACTGGGAATCAGTGAATTATAAATTTACTGAAAATCAGTGACTGATCACTGAAATTCTAGTATTTTTTCACTGGTTTCTCAGTAGAAAAATTTACTGGTCTCTCAGTCAGAATCACTGAAATTTCAGTAACTTTTTCTACTGAGAAATGAGTAAATTTTCACTATTTAAGGTAGCCAGAAATCTGTTCGATGATTGTTGTGGGTTTGAGGTCAAGAAATGATGAAAAACAGTTTTAAAGTTTCATTAAACGTTTCGGCACCAAGTATGGGCTCTCTTCAGTGATTTTTATTCTAGAATATAAATATACGTATGTACTTTGCTATAAATAAATTTTAAAATAGTTCATTATATATATATTTTTTCTAACAGGTTGATTCTTACCAAGTTTCGTTACAATAAAACTAATAGTTTTGACTATTTTGGACACGAAAGTCCACGAAAAGTCCATCCCTTGGACACGAAAGTACCTTGTGTGTAGAAAATTACCCAAATAAGACAATTCGTTGAATTCAGAGAAAATAATGCAATTTATAAATTTAAAATAAGATTTTGTTTAAAGTAGACCTTACAACGTAAGAGCAAGAGAAATGGTTTGAAATTCGTGAAACAAGCTCGGTTACCCCTAACCTTTGATCAAATAAGCAAATGATACAAGTAATGTCAAATTGTTCGTTGAACTTCCAGGAAACCGAAACCCTAAGGACTTAGTAAAATTGGACACCATTGAGCAGGCCGCAATCGGTCCAGTGGAGTCTGGACTAGCAAAGGGTCGTGGCTTTGGTCTCTCGCAGAATAGGGGTGGAAGGTAAACTCAATTATCTCATTCGCAATTAACCGTGGCTCGATACACGAATTATATGAGCGCAACGGCTGAATGTACAGGCAACCTACCGCATATTTACTTTCAACAAACGCCCACTTATCAATGCAAACATGCGAGTAACATCTCTGCACTAGAATACAGGTGAGATAAAGTTGCAATTTTTTTGTAATTTTTTATATTTATGTTGCATTTGACACTAAACGATATGGAAAAAGGATGCATTCGCTTAGCGCGTGTGGAAATGTACCTCTAAGGTTTAAAATAATAAGTCTAAAATATGAGATATAAGAAAAAAGTTTGAAAAGCAACTGTGAGATATAGGAGAAATAAAATGCGAGAAAGAACCGTAATCGGCCCCAGGTGAGAGGAAATGAAGTCTTGCTCACAAGGACAATACTTTCATTTCATCTTTAATCTCGTCTGTCGACAGGTCGGATTATGAACTATCCAATAATTACCTAATTATCGGATCGTCATCAGAAACTGGGCGTTATTTTCAATCAAGTCTTCTTCCAACCGGTTGCCCACACCAACCCCTTTCGATGGGGATCGATTCGCGAGTCGAATAGGCGTCCTTTCATTTCGCGTGAGTGAACGACGCGACGCCAGCAACTTTACTTCCAGAGACTTTCGTGAGAGTCACCCATTCACCGGAGGCTCCGGCATAATTAAAAGATCGACTAACACGAAAACATTTCCGGCCGTTGCTTTCAACTCAAGGCTTCGCAGGGATTACACTAACCTAACCGATCTTTAGAAGTCCTTACCAAACTCTTCTCTAGTCTTTGCAGCCTCTTTCTCGCTCATTTTCTCTCGACATTTTCTCTTCTCTGGTGGTTCCTGGTTTTCTCTAGCGGCCGCTCACCACCCTCTTAATTCGTTGTCGACCTCATCCTATACTGCTTTTCCGAGCGCTTCTATCGCCATCCGCGACTTTACTCAGCTCTAACTCTCTGTCTTTCGGTCTGTCACTCGAAGAAATGTTTCCAACTTCCGCCGCTTTGCGAAGTAAGTAACCGCAATGTCGACCCTCGTCTCGCCTCTTTCCGGATAGAAAATAATCCCTCAAGTTATGCCCCTTTAGGCATCACCACGTGACTGTAAACGCCACGCGACTTCTGTCTGGTTTGGAACTGTTTTCAGTGAATCTTAATCTTAAGAAAATTGAGTGACAAATAGGATTCTGATTCGGAAATTCAATTTACGGGTACTTTGTACAAACCATGCAGCAAATCAAGTTTAACAAAGTAAATCCTGAAGATAATTTTGATCTCGGATTGAATCAGTTAAAGTTAATTAATTAATTTCAACTTGACAGTTGACAAAAACCAACATGAAGTTGTGCATTGAAGGATTTAATTCATCTCACATTAATCTTGAAATAAATTGACAGGTAGGTCTCTAAATAAAATTAACGCATTTCAATAGAGGATATGATATATGAATATAAAGGATATATATGAATATAAGAATATAATAAGGATATAAATATGAATATGAATAGAGGATTTGCATATTCCCAAAATTGGGGCAATGAATTATTGTATATATTGTAATGGATGCGAAGAGAGTTAATTTTTACATCAAATTAATAAATATTACATGTTATTAATCTATATTTATAACAAACAGTTCTTTGAAGGGTGAAAAAGCAAAAGGGGTCAAGGGACAAAATGTCAATTTTACAGGAAAGTGAAACCGAGCACTGAACACTAAAACGACCGGAAGTGACGTTTGCGACACGAACGAGGTTCACGGCCCCAAGTCCGCGACACGAACGAGGTCCTACTGTATTGCTAAATTGAAATGAAAAAAGTTTTATTGAAAAAAGGCTTCCAGTTTTGAGAAAATATAGTCCAAAGTGAACTTAGCTGTCAAAGGTTGACACTAATCTCTCTTTCATGCATGAGTCGCCTTTGGATATTTATATAAAATTCAATTTTCAATTTAAGGGAATTTGATACGTGAAAACGTCACAAATTACCGAACGTTCATGTATTTTATTCCGCCTGTCTATAATTAGGGAAATATGTACAAGTATTACGCTGAAATTTTGGGAAACGATAAAGAATATATTGAGGCAGCGATGTCCAGTGCGCTTCGGATTTTATTTTGAAAAAAAATTTTGTTGAAAAATAATTTTTTTAAAAAATAAAAATTAAGACGCACCAGACATCGATACATCAATATATTCTTTACGGAGTTTTTATTCGTACAGGAATTTGAACGGGACGAAGAGACCATCACCTCCTTTTATGTCCCCCCTCCCTCAGCCAATCGCGTTTGAAAGATTTTCACTGTTCGTACAGAAAAAAAATTTCAGCTCAATAATAATTGCATTTCCCTAAGTATAAACTGGTGAAAAAATACATGGACGGTCGGCAATTTGTGTCGCTTATACGTATCAAATGCCGACATATCGAGTTAACACAGGGGAAAAAATTTAATAAACAAAAGTTACCCAATTTGGAGTAAAAAAAATTCAATTTCAGTTTCAATTTCCAAAGTGAGTAACTACATGAATCCTAAATAAAATAATTTCTATAAAATCATACCAAATAGAATGGTAAAGAATCTTTTACGAAATAAAATAAGGCAGTAATCAATAACATTGAATAAAAATGACGATTTTTTCTAAAACTGAAGAACAAACACAAAATTCCATATAACTGTTTTTAAATAAATTATTGCGACCCAGACTATTTTTCCCTAAAGTATCCTTAAATTCTTCTTTGAAAATTCATTAAGAATGACTGTGGCTCTAATTTTCTAGATTTAATTAATTATTGTCAAGATTTGATTAATTTTGAGCTTGACTGTGCGGCTAAATTTCAGGGTCTTTTGAGAATGGTCATCTTTGAGACGTTAATGGTCGCACAAAATGAATGTGAAATATATGTGAAATTTTTTGAGTTTCCTTAAACGTTTATGTGTTCAAAGTCAGAAATTTGCATTTGTTAACATTAAAATTTAAAAAGTTAAGGAAGACGTCATCTCCGAAACTAACTATCTTACGAAGTTCATTCTTGAAGCAAATTATATATTATTTATTAACAAGAGCAATGTATGGAATATCAACTAGAAAAAAGCGGTGTTTTAATGTTTAAAAAATTATTTTCTATTCGTTAAAATACAAAGGACAGTTCAATTGTGGAAAGAATGACCTACACAGCAGAAGACTTTTTGATCGTAATATCCTTGACTACTGAAAATGACAAAAAAAGGGTCAGTGTCAAAAGGCCTCATGCTGTGCAGATCCGTCTTTCCACAATTTAATTGTCCTTTGTATTGAAGCCAACAGAAAATAGTTTTTTAAACATTAAAATGCCACTTTCTTCTGCTTGATATTACATACATTGCTCTTGTTAATAAATAATGACTTTGGTTTTTACTTTTGAACACATAAAGGTTCAAGAAAGCACAAAAAAATTTTACATATTTTTCACATTCGTTTTATTAGAGCAGTGGCATGACGTCTGAAAGATGACCATCGTCAAAAGACTCTGAAATTTGGGTACTTTTTTACCTTTCTTTGATCATAAAAAATTCCTAATTGACTGAAAAATTTTATCAAATTTTATCTTACTCTTTTGAATGTGCTTTATCTCATATTTTTAACATTTTTTCCGGATGAGATATTCCGCAAAGGATTTAGGGCTCGATATTTTATGAGCGGATAGTAACACTCAAAATTAAAAAATCCTTATCCTTTCACACGTAAAATTTCTCTGGGAAAAATGAACTAATGGAAGTCTGACGAAAAAAGACGAAAAATCAAACCCTCTGTTTTTTTCCTAGGTTCCTACATTTTGCAGAATTTTTCTACAAAAAATATCTTTATTTTTCGAATTTTCCTGCCTTTAAAAGCCGCTGCTAATTACTACGAGTTCTTTAATTGAGTTTTTTCACTCAAAATATTCTCATTTTCTGAGAACTGTGCTTTATTTTTTCCGAGGAACAAATAAATTTGCTTCCTCGGAGAAGAAACAAATTTTAATTTAATTAATGCTGATTTCAAATATTTTAGATCCCTTATTGTCGACCATTTTGAATATTTAAATAATTTTTGAATTCCTTTAAAAACTTATTTTATAATGTTTTTCTTGTTCTACTTTAACTGCTAAAAAGCGCGAAAGTTTCGCATGGAATTTTTTAACCTGAAATGTACAAGATAATAAAGTTACTTGGGTAATCTTATCTCCCTTCATTACGAAATTTTCAAGTATGCCCTTCATGATAGAAAAGCTCGCTGGAGCTTCAGTATCGTTCAGCAAAAATGGCTATCCGTTCATCGCAGCTTTCCTTCCTCGACTTACCGCCATTAGCCGTCACTTCATTTTCAGCTCTTTTTTTCCTTCTTTTTCTAAAAGAGTTAGGAAAAAAGGAAAGAAATCGAGCAAACTCGTTGAAGGAGATTATGAATTCGCTGTTAATTCGCAGAGTAGGAGAAAATGCAAGGATGATAGAACGAAGAAGGAAAAGGGGTCTGAGTGAAACAGGGGAAGAGGAATAGAGTGACGATGAGGGACGAAAAATTAAATTATACTCGGGTCTGGAAAGTGGAGGCGTCCGATATTCGACGTTAAAATGCTGCGGTAAGGGATACGGTACTCAAAATTGTGCTGTTGTCATAAAAAATTGCTTTCGTTAATGAAAATTTATAGTTTTAAGGTTATATTGAATTTTAGTTTAGTTTTTAGTTATTATTATTAATAATGTTTGTAAGAGTGTCAAATTTATAATGAAAAGACATTACAAAAGTTATGGTGATTTTTCTACTATCATCGACCTAATTTGTAAGATAATACCCATCCATCGTTAATTTATAAAAAGTATGTATAAAGATGTATAATAAAGACCAGAAAAAAGATTATATGAAAAGTTATAATGCCTAGAAAAAATGAGACGTAAAACCACGAATGCCATCAACGTCGATTTTCTCATTACGTTATGACGGTAGCCGATACAATATCGTAAGTTCGTTACCGAGAGTACGATCGCTCGAGACATTCTCAAAGCGCTCCCGTGTCGTTACGCTACCATAAAGGAGAATTGATACTGACTTTAAAGCGAGAGGGTTGCGCTTATGTTTACATTCGAATCAGAATATATGTGCATCTGTGTAGTCGAGTGCATCCTCACTATAAATCCTAAGAGGGGTGGAAAGCGATGAGAAGTTGAGAAATAGGAAAGGGGGGAAGCTTTTAGCCACGATTGACGAAATACTTAAATATTTGGATGAAAAACATCATAAAAATGAATTAAAGTCTCTAGTAATTAAAAGTAAATAATGTAAACGTATTGGGTACAAATACACCTGTGGACTCTTTTAAATAATGTATCTGTCAATGGTCAAAAAATATATTATCAGTATGACTATTTAATTTATACCTGTAAAAAATTTCGCTTAACAAAATTTATCCTAAGTTAATTAATTTATCCTTAATTAAAATAATATATCAAATAATGTAATAACAGTATGACAATTTAATTTATTCCAGTAAAAAATTGCCTTCAACACATTTTATTCTTAGTTTTTTTTCTGCGACTGAAATAATACTGAACTCCGAATACTGATTTTGAAAACTGGAAAATTAAATAAATGAAAAAAGTAATTCCTAATGCAGTAATCCCATTATATTATGGGGTGAGTCAACCCTCTGTTCGATTTCCACCCTGTAATGTGATCCGCGTCGACAGGTAGAAGAGACACGAAAAGTCTGCTTCCCTTCCTATTTTTTTCTGACATATGATACGACACGCTAACGAGACTGTATTATTCTATGGTTTCTTTACCTTCATTATCAGTATATACTTAGTTGCTAACACGATATAGCGTGTAATAGACATATCAGCTGAAATTTTGCCCTTTTTATATATATTAAAGGTTTAGTGAGAGCTGTAATCATCGTAAGCGACTGGGCGTAACTATTTTCGAACGAAAAAGAAATTGTCGGAAATTTGTGAACATGTCTAGGATAACGAATCTCACGTGCCTATTATGTGCATTGGGGTGACTGATGGCAGGAACGACCGAATCTAATTACAGAAGTTATGTGTTTGTGGCATAAATTTCTGTTGTTCATCTTGTGTACATTATATTCACGTCATATACTCGAAAGATGATGGATGTTAATGATTCAAATACGTAAGCGTGCAATTGACGTGTTTAAAAAAAGAAAAAGGTTAAAAAATTAGAAATAATATCAAGGTACATAGAGTTTTTTTCAATTTGTAAATTGATTGTATCTTTGGCCTAAATCTACATGATAATGCGTTTTACTTCTCAGGGTGAATAAATATGACAAATGCATATAAATGGCTGAAATACAATTAAATACAGAATGAATATAATCTAGTAGATTAAGAATTTCAACGACAAAAAGAATGAGAAACTGTATAAAATTAAATAAAATCTATGGAAATTATTATAGCAGGAATAATATGACAAATGCATATAAATAGCTGAAATACAATGAAATAAATAAATATGAATAAATGCAAATGCATTTAAAATAAATAAATATGAGTATGAATATGAAT
>JBAGKK010163061.1:0-46240 GCA_037177015.1 Euceroptres primus | reverse complement strand
AAATAACCAAAAAATTAGTTATCTTGATGGCTCTTATAACTGCACACCGTGTGCAAACTCTTGCGTCTATTAAAATTAAAAACATACGTTTTTTAGAATCAAAAATTGAAATTGAAATACCCGATATAATTAAAACATCAGCACCTGGTAAATGACAACCTCTTCTCGTGCTACCATATTTTAAAGAAAAGCCAGAATTGTGTGTAGCGTCAACATTAATGTATTATTTAGAAAAAAAATCAATAATATGTAACGAAAAGAAAGTGTTTTTGTCTACAAAGAGCCGTATAAATCAGTAACTTCTCAAACTATAAGTAAATGGATTAAAAAAGTATTACCTGATAGTGATATTGACGTAACAATTTTTTCGAGTCACTCTACGCGACATGTCGCAACATCAAAAGCTTATTCGAAAGGCATTGATATAAACATTATAAAAAATACTGCTGGATGGTCTGAAAAATCAGCTGTTTTTGCACAATTTTATAACAAACCGATATCTAAAACTTTACGTTTTCTTTGCTGACGTAAGTCAATAAATTTAAATTTAATTGTTTAATCATAATTGTTCATATGTTCATGTTACGAAATAAAATTTTAAAAAAAGAAGTATATTACTCTTCATGTTTTTACATACATGTTAAAAAAATTATTTATTTTAAAAAAAAGTGAAGAGTACTCGCTATTTAGCGCTAAACAACTACATTCAATCATGAAAACAAGGATCGAAATATAATTTTCGTCATTTCGGTATTTTCATTTGGCTTTTTCTCGATCTCATTGCCATGTCCAAACGAAAATTTTGGCTCGAGCGATTAAATCCCTCGGCTTCGCCTCGTGATTTAAACTACGCTCTCACCAAAATTTGCGTTTAAACTTGGCGAATAATGTACTATTACGATCAAACGGTGACATTCACATTTAATTCACATTTAATCACCCAAACAAGGATCTCATATAATTTCGATCGAACTTCACTTAAGGGTATTTGATACTTAATGATGTCATGAATTACCGACCGATTTTTTAGTTATATTCAGCGGGTTTATTAAGAGAGAATTGCAAATATAATGCTAAAACTTTGGGAAATGATAAGTAATATATCAAAGAATCGATTTCTGGTGCGTTTCAAGTTTTATTTTTAAAAAAAATTATTTTTAAAACCTTTTTTTTCGAAATAAAAACTAAAACACACCAAACATCGATGCCTAAATATATTCTTTATCATTTCCCAAAATTTCAACATTATATGTGAATTTCGCTCTTAATAAACCCGCTGAATGTAAATAAAAAATCGGTTAATAATTTGTGACGTCATTATGTATCAAATACCCTTAAGGTAAATTCGTTTGATCGTAAATTCCACGAATGACTAAAATTTCATGAAGCCTTACTCTTTGTTACTGTGCAATAGGGTAGTCCAAATTTTTTTTGTTGAATTATCATGCTCTCACCTCCCAGATTTGTTCGAATCTCAAAAAAAGTAAATTTATATTTTTTTATTTTTAAATCAATTGATATTTAGGGGTTGCTCCAACCCCATGAAGTTTTGTGTTTATTTTTCATGGGAGAAAAGAAGTTTTTGTAAATTTGTGATAGAATCGTTATATTAGGTGTATCTTACTGCATCTGGTACGCCTTTCTAGAGAATTATTTGTTGAATATGAATCAATAATTACTTCTTGAATTAAACCCCCATAAGCCACTTTGTTAGGGTTCCAAAATAAAACCATAAATGCAAAAATGAGATATCGCGTATTTCTGGCGTTTAACCTTATTTTTTTGCAGTTTTTTCACAAATTGTTTTAAATACATAAGATATTACTTTTTAAACATATCTTGATGTTTTAAAAATTGTTTAAATAATTTATTATTTTTATAACAATCTTCTCTCAGAATAAAGCTAGAAAATTGCACTTTTTTCTATAATCTTCAACTTTTCTTGGACTCTCTGGTTAGAATGAGATAATAGTTATCCAAAATTAACCAAATTAATTGTTTAAACAATTATTATTACTTGTCATTTTTTATTTGTTATTACTCATTATTTGTAACGATTTTCTCTTACAATTAGAATAAAGCTAGGAAATTGTGGTTTTTTCTGCATTTTTCCATTTTTCATCGACTCTCTACTTAGAATGAGACAAGAATTGTTGAAAAGTAACAAAAGTAATTGTTGAAACAATTAATTATTGTTTCTAACAATCCTATCTTAGAATAAAGCCAGAGAATTGCGGTATTTTTACATTTTTCAATTTTTCTTCGAGTCTTTAGTTATCAACAAATAACAACCAATAAACATCAACAAAAATCATTTTTCAAAATGCATATTATTGTGTATTATTATACTTTTTTGAGAAATAATCCAGGAACTTGCAATTCTTTCTAAAATTTCGAACTTTTCTTTGGCTTTTTAGTTATGAACAAACAATAAATAAGCATCAACAAAATCATTATTTAAAAAGTATTCAATTATTTTTTCTGAATTAAGTATAGGTACTTATTATTTAAACAATGATTCTTGTGGATGTTTCATTATTTGAAAAAAGCCGAGGAAAAGTTCAAAATTTTAGAAAAAACCGCAAGTTCCTGGATTATTCCTTAAAAAGATATAATAATAGACAAAAATATACAGTTTGAAAAATTATTTTTGTTGATATTTATTGGTTATTATTTGTTGATAACTAAAAAGTCAAAAGAAAGTTGAAGAGTTTTATTCTAAGAAAAAATAGTTCGAAAAAATAATAAATTGTTTAAATCATTTTTAAAGCATCAAAATATGCTTGAAAAATAATATCTTACGTATTAAAAACAATTTTTGGAAAAAAACTGCAAAAAATAAATAAAGATTAAATAATTAAATAATTTAATAAATAAAAAATAAAATAAGATTAAACGCCAAAAATACGCAATATCTCATTTTTGCACTTTTTGGGTTTCTTTGGGACCCTATAAAAGTGCCTTTTGAGGGTTGAATTCAAAAAGTAATTACTGATTCGTATTCAGCGATTAATTTTCAAGAAAAGCGTACTAGATGCAGTAAGATATTTCTAATATTCACGATTCTATCGCAAATTTACAAAAACGTATTATTTTTCCCATGGGGAATACACACTGTTAGAAATGTTATTATGTTACTACACTTTTAGTATGCAAAAGTGTAGTAAATTTATAATAATGGTATAGGAATCTTATATTGCAATAAGTGAATAGTAAAATTACAATAGTAATTTTACAATAGAATTTTCTTTAATTATAATTTACGCTTTTTATAATTTATTATCGAAGTAATTTGCATTGAAATAGCATAAAGTATTATTTCCTAATTAAGCTAGTCAAATAGAAACCAGCATTAGCTCAAGAATCACTGAAAAAATCTAGAAATAACAAACTTAACCCAAAAGCCATCATTCACATGAGAAATTTTTGCATTTAGCTTGCGTTTCCAGACAAAACTTCACTTATACGTCATACTTCATTGTTGGTTTACGTACGAACAAACGTTTTACAAACCTTTTTTTTAATTTCAAGTATATTTTCAAGATTAACCAAATTCACGAGAAAGTATCATTCACTGAGAATATAAGATGATAAAACTGTATAGTAAGATTACTAAAACATGTATAGTAAAATTATTTTACGTTTAGGCAAACTACTTCTAATAAATTTATAGCAAAATTGATATGCATAAGTTTTTCTAGCCGTGCAAAACTTAATGGGCTTTGAGCAACCTCTTAATATCAATTGATTTCAAAATTTAAAAAATACGTTCAAAAGAATCTGAGGGTGAGAGCATGAAAAATAAAAAAAAAATCAGCGTAACTGATATGACAGAGTCTGACGGCTGAATTTTTTTACTGTCATTTTCGCTGAAAAGCGAGGGGGAATGTGGTGGAGGGAGGGAGATCGAAAGGGCAGTAAAGCTCTCACGAATCTCGAAGCTGGAGTTGTACGAGTCAAATCCAGTGACGGATGTGAATCCTCTTCACATAGTAAATCGTGGAATATTATTTTAATCTGCAGCAATATTATTTTGATTTGAAGTAGATCATTTATTCTATTGTCACAGTCTTTTGTTTTTCGATTTCTTATTTTGCTGTAGATTAAAATGATACCTTGGGATTTTCTGTGTTAATGTCCGGAATTCACATGTATACGCAAAACTTCCTCGTGCGGTTAAAGCTTTCATGGTTTACGAGATAAAAGAGGACGTAGAAAAGAGAGTGGCAAAGTTTGATTACTTTAGCTTTCACTCATTTAAGTAAGTGATTCCACGGAAATTCTATAGATTGCACATGCATTGATTTCTTAAAGAATGTGACGAATTTCAATTGAAAATTCCAAAAATTCCTCAGGTAATTTTCTCTAATTTCTCTAGAAATTCCAAGAAATGCATCAATTGGTACTTTCTTAAAACTCCCTGAAAAATTCCATAGAAAATCCATGAAAGTTCTTTTACTAAAACTCACTAAAAATTGCATAATGTAATCAACTGATCATTGATAAACTTTTTCTTAATTCTTCAAGTAAAACTCATCGTCTAACATATTTAAGAAATAGTAATAAAAAAATTCCTCTTTGACAGCAGATCTTTCACACTTTTCTCTAACGTTTGTTTAAATACGGAAACTATCAAGCGAAACCCATAAGTTTAGTAGTGATAAGCAGACCATGCATCGTTAGCATGTTTTATTTATTTATTTTTTCCCCCTTAAGAAACAGTCGGGTGTTTGAGGAACGAAAACAGGGAAAAGAAAAAAACAAGGAAAAAGCATCGCTAACACGTTTTATTTATTTATTTTTGTTCCCCTTAAGAAAAAGTCGTGTCTTTGGGGAATGAAAAAAGGAAAAAGAAAAAACAAGGAAAAACAAGGAAAAAAATGATAAGCACACCATGCATCGTTAGCATGTTTTATTTATTTATTTTTTACCCCTTAAGAAAAAGTCGGGTCTTTGGGGAACGAAAAAGGGAGAAAGAAAAAAAACAAGGACAAAAATACTAAAGACATAATACACGTGAACCTACATATATAAAGGTCAGATTCCACTTTCACGGTGCATCGGTGTGCAATGACAAGCATGCGCACTAATTTATAATGTGCACTCCATGGCATCAGATGTCGTTTTATTGGTTGCAGCTTTCTACTCCCAACGGAGTATCTACTCCTGCAGATAAACATACCAATCGATTTGAAATATATATTCGTCAAAGTGGTTATTTCTTCCTCTTTTAAATAAAAGAACCAATTGCCCTTTCTCAAGATCATAGTATTTTTATCCAAATATGGGAATAATTTTCTTTTGGTTAACTGCAAGAAATTTAATCCTTAGTTTTTACTGTGAAGGTTTTTTCTTTTATTACACTTTACATTCACATAAAATTGATGTATTTTTATAAACGTATTTGTTGTCAATACAACAATCTTAATATTAAAAATCAGCCCGGCCCCCTTCGGGGGCGCGGGCACATTCTCATCGCGTGCTTTGTTTGTGCTTCGCTCGCTAGTTTGAGCTCGCCTCCGGACTTGAGGAATATTCGTCGTTCTTTGCGCAGAGACAAGTTTATTCCTCATGATTTACTTTTACTACAGTAAGTAAATTTTGTACATTTATGAATATAAACTTAACACCGAATTACCGACCGTTTTTTATTTATATTTGTCAGCTTTATTAAGAGAGAAATACAAATATATCGCTGAAATTATAGTAAATAATAAAGAATATATTGAGGTCAATATCTGGTGTGTTCCATATTTTTATTTTGAAAAAAAAACTATTTTTGAAATTTTTTTTCAAAATAAAAACTGAAACGCACCAGGCATTGATGATTCAATATATTCTTTATTATTTCCCGAAATTTCAGCATGATGCTTGAATTTCGCTCTTATTAAAATAAGTTTGAGCGCGTCTACGGCTCGCGATTATGTTTGCGACTCAGTAACATTTTATTAATTCTTTAGAAATTAAATCCATTTTAACTTTCTGAAAGCGCTTAGGACTTTTAAAGAGATTGTTAAATTTGTTTCTGATTTCAAGTTTAGAAGACAATTAACTTACTTAAGGCTCTATCGACCTTAAGGAACACATTCTCATCACGATTCTCACGCTTCGCGCTCGATCTTTTGCATCGATTTCTAAAATTGTCTAATGAATTACGTAATCACAGTAATTTATTTTTTCCAAATATATTAAAAAGGAAACAAAAGCACCAACGGTTTTGTTTAAACCGAAAATTGTCTCTAAAAATAATCGAAAAATACATTTTCAGCAAATCTATGCAAAATACGAAAAAAATTACACGGAAAATGTTTAGCATAAAAAAGATATACAAGTTTCTGTTTCACCGTTTCTTTTTCAAAGGTTAGTTAATTTTTATTTGAATCAAATAAAATGCTATTAAATAACACACAGATAGGTTCGACAGTGTCAGTGCTGATTTCTCAGGGCTAACATTGTGTATAGCGTGCCATGTCTTTCCTAAATTTCTCAATTAGTTTGTTACGTTATTTCAGATAAAACAACAATATATTAATATTATACACTTTTTTGTGTAAAAGATATTTTTTTATTTACTGAGATACCTTCTTACACAATGTACCTAATAATTTAGCAATTGTGCTAACAATTTCAAAGATATGTTCAGTAACAGATTCAATCGCAACATTCAAGCAACAATAACATGAAAGTTAGATTTTTTTAACAGATTTTTCGCACTAACTTTTAATGTACACAGGTTAGATTTCAGTTTTCACATTTAAAGCATTTTGTCCACTATTACAAAGCACTTTTGACTTATTGAACACTTTTACTCAACATTTCCCGTTTGCACTAAACGTACAATAATTTAAAACATTGAATACCTTTGAAAATCAATTCTTAAAAAATTAGGAAAGTCAGTTTTCACATAAAACTAATACCTTCTCATATGATGTTGAGAATGTAAAAATTAAAAAACTCAACGAAAATTTGAGTTTTCCGAGAGAACGACACGAGATACGGAGAAAATTCAAAAGGCCAAAGATGCTCGCCTAAAGGAGCTCTATAAAATTGTTTTAAATGATTTTTCCTTATCTCCTGTGATTTTCGAGTAAAATTGACTTTTATACCACGTAGAATTCGAATTCAGGGTCAAAAAATAGAATAAGTGGGTAAAAAAAGGAAAATTTGCATTTTTTGAGAGAATGACGCGAGATAAGAAAAAAACCGTAAGGGACCAAATTGGTTCCTCCCATGAAGCTCTATAAATCGGTGTAGAGGATTTTCCGGCATTTTGTTGTTTTAACGAATAAAAGTGAAATTTTTTAATTTAAAAAAAATATTAAGATTTGGACAAAAAAGGGATCAATTAAATATTCAAATCCAGGATTTGTTAGTTGCAGCTTTCTGAACAATATGAAGGCACGTTGGTGCGGTCACGTGATAAGAATGTGTGTAACTTTAGTTCGCAGATTTTTTAATTTCCTGTAAAACTGGTTTTTTAATTTTTTTAAGATTACTGCATTCTGTAAATTTGTTAATATTGGTCAAATGGATAAATGTTATTAGGATAGTTTTTAGAGCTTTATGACAGTTATCCAGAACTGCCAATAAGGCTGGCTAACGAACTCGTCCTTTCTTTTTAGACCCTTATAAAGAGTGCCAAAGCGCAATCCAACCCGATAATTCTGTCGAAAGTCGACATTTAATGGAATCCGCGAAAGTCATTTTTCACATAAAACCAATGCCTTCTCATATGATGATGAGAATGTAAAAATGCAAATGAAAGTATATATTAACGGTAAAAGAGCTTAAGTGCAAAGAAAAAATGTTTACAGTCCAGCATAAGTTCGCATGAACGCTAATAAATTTTTAAAAACTATTTTCTCTATTTAATAATATGCCAACTTATTTTTAGCAGTGGAATTTTCACTGGCGCATCGACGTACATTTTATGAGAACATATTCTTATTATTCTAAATTCGATATGCATCTGTTTTTTAAAGAATCTTTAGGCAATAAAATACACTCTTGAAAATTTAACACACACTTTTCTGTTAACTCATTCAATTATATATTTCATTTTCTGAAAGGAATTTGCGGTAAGTTGACGCTATCATAAAATCTACTGAAACCTAGCAGGATGCAACAAATTACATTTCCTCGGTAGGTACATAGTTTCCCTGGGGAAGTCACGATAAAACCTCTAATGCACTTTTCATAGCTCTTGTATCTTTTTCCTCTAAAAAAGCAATATTGAAATGAAATTGGACAGTAATCTAGAAACAGTAGTGTTTTTAGTTTGCTTTCTTTACAAAAACACCTGTTTATGTTTCTTTTTTACAGCTCATCCTTTTTCTTTCATTTTTCTTACTGTATAACCCCGGCAGTGCCACACCGATGCGAATCTGCTTTTGTGAGCTTTGTGGAGTTAATTGTTTTTATATTGGGCTTTTTTGTTCGCTCTTGTAAAAAAGGGACAAGAAAATACGACAAATCGGATGCTTACCGAACCCGATACCTGTGTCAAATGTAATAAGCTTCATTGAATCTATCTTCATCAATCTATTCCAAATGGAAATTAGTTTATCGATAAACTCGAGAACGATTCGTTTTAAGAAATAACGTGAATTGGCTGATACTTTAAATATTCAATAGGTAATTCGGCAAAAAATCATCAAAAATTATATATTATAAATAAAATCAAACTTTTTTTCCAAAATGAACTTTACTTCTTTAACTATGGTAATTAGGTACTTTTAAAGCTTCTCTGACTTCTTCCCAACTTCTCAGTAAAGAAATCCCAAAAGTGAACAATTACCTGTATAAGTTTGAGTTGATTGCAAAAACTCCTTTTTTATCTATAAATAATTTAACATTTTTTTATCAGATATTGTGCCAGGTCAAAAATGCTTTTTTTATGATGATGGACATTTCCAAATCTTGTCTGACTATATCGCAATTTTTCTACTGAATCCTACATCAGGATCGTTCTAAGTAGTCAGTGTCGATTTCAGTCAGACACCTTCAATACTTTCTATCGCCTTCAACCAAATCTAATATTATCCTTTTATAACATTAACCTTGGAAATTTTAATAAATTATTATTTTGATTGATAACTTTCATAATTAAAATAACATTTACTCAATTTTTAGCAAATGTTTCAGTTTGGTCCTAAAAATGATCAACTAAAAATGATCAAATGTGTTCCTTGGAACAAAATTTTAACCTACTCAACCGTTTATGAGTTACTGTAACATAAAGAATTAGTTTTTCAAGTGGAATCTTACATTGTTTCTCTCTTTTTTAAAAAAATTATTGTTTTAGGAATTGCAGTCTAATTTTCACGGTTGGGATTTTATCATCTCTTCCCTGTTAGAAGTGACAAGTTTCACATAGCATCGCACAGAAACGAGAGGTATCTATAACGAAAGGTTGTTAGACAAAGTTATTATAGTTCGCGAAGTTTAATATTGTGTATATATAGATACAAAAGAGTACAATTATTCTCGGTATAAATATTCATAATATTTCTAAATATTTACGAAAATAGAGGAAAAATTTAAAAATAGGTTAATGATTTTAATGTAACAAATATGAAAACATTTCATTAATAAAAGTGTATAATAATGATAATGCAGTTTTGAAATATTTTGTAATTACACGTGTTATGTGTGGTACAAAATTCTTAAATTCACATGCGAGATGATTTATGGGAATAATTTATCGCCTAAAATGTACTTGCACTCAACTCGGTTCATAGCAAGCGTATTTAGCTCATTCTCCATTAACTTTGCTTGTAAAACAAACCAGTGGAGGGCAAATATGAATGAGAAAATATTTGTCAGCTTTCAACAGTTAGAATCATTATTGTCATTAATTTACTTTGTGAGAGCTCTTTAAAATTTCCGAGGAATAATTAAAATTTTAATAAAGTTTTGTAGGTTGTAATTAGGATGTGCCAGCGCTCCGGGAAATAATAATAATAGCAATTGCTAATAAAGTCAGGTTGAATGTATGATGAGTTTATTATGCGCTCGAATAATAAACGAACAAAATATAATATTTTCCCTGTTCGCCGCGACCAGTTTTCTTCTCAAGTGCTCGTTAAATGCCGATTGGCACGGAAATTACTTCAATACCGTAGAAACCACGTATTTATGTGCAAGTGAAAGAATAATGGATAATGCATTCAATGTCCCCAAGCCGTTTTTATGATCGGACAAAAAACTAATTTTATTTAAGCTCCAATCGATTACATTCATAACCCAAATTCAATTTTATACGTCCTAGCCAAATTGAGCAGCAGCTAAAATACAAATAAATTAGAGCTTATATTTAGTGATATTCAGATTATATTATTTAAATGTGAAATATCATTCTAAATTTCGTAACATAATATGTGTTTTATTGATATTAATTATGATATAATATTGAAATAATTGTTATGAATTGAAGTCGATTTTTAAGTCCAAAAGGAAAACAGAGTAAAACTAGATTAAACTTTCGAAGCCTGAAGGGTGATATAATTCTCGAGTTACTTGAGGATATGCAACTTGAAATTAAAGTTTAACTACTCGATTAAACTTGCTCAGTTATGACTTTTTCCCCCCTTGCTTTCTGTATGATTGCTGAACTTTGCTCAGAAGTGCTCAGCGAACTATGCCATTTATAAGTAGGTATAATTCGTAATACCTTCCAACAATCCGGCATAATTGGATTGCCTTTCACCATCTTTCACCAATTCTTTTCAACAATTGATTTTCTGGTCTTTCATAAAAGCATGGAGGTCTTAACAACTAAGTTTTTAAATTGATTCCTTTGAGAAAATATTATAATAAGGAAATTAAGAAATTAATTTAATTTAGAATTTTATTTAGAAATTAATTCGTGTTCCACAAATTATAACCACTTTTTTAAAAATAGGGCATTCATTTTGTTCGATCACATTATTTTTTTTTCTAAGAATTTGAGCTAATAGAACTTGCAGGTTTCATCCTTACAAAATTTCACTAATTAAGTCTGAAAATTGTGGAACAAGCAAAAGGGTTCTTTGCTCCTTTCACATTGCAAAACTTTTTACTGTGAAACTTAGAGAAGTTGGGAAGTTGTAAAACTGTCTTAGATTAAACCCTGTACACTATTTTTCCCCCTGCTTTAATTTTTTCAGTGCAAAAGCATTTTCTAACTTTTCTCTAAAATATTCCAGAAACACTTTCAGAATCTTCTAGAACCTTCCAAATTCCTTCAGATTTTTCTAGATTCTTCTAGAGTCTTCTTCAATTTTCTAGAATCTTCTAGTTTCTTCCAAAATTCTCCACATTCTTGTAGTTTTGTAGACTTCTCGAAAATTTACAAAGGACACAAAAAATCTTTTAAACTCTTCCAGAATCTTTTATAAAATCCCCCAGAATGTTTCAGGAGCTTACTTATTTTTTTAAGCTCCTCCAGAAATTTTCATACTCATTCAGAGTCCTCTAAAATCTTGGAAAAATTCTCCAAACTCTGTTAAAACTCTACAAAATATTCTAGATTTTATTAAATGAAAATAATCCTCTACAAAAATGTTATTAATCATTAATTCATGAAAATAATTCGAAAGCCAACGTGTGAAGTGATTTTCGATTATTGAAAAGGAATTTATTCGCAAATAACTCTTTGAGAGGAATAATTTTGATTAGGAGGCTTGGCGCACTTGTTGGTATGCAAAACACGTGAGAGTAGGAAAAAAGCAAAGAGGATGGTGACTGACGACCATCGGTGATGGCATCAGAGTTGAGAGGGGTAAAAACCAGGAACGAAAAAAGGATAGAAAAAGAGAAATGGAACGAGCATTTAATTAAAAATACAGACTGCTGCCCGTTGTGCTGACATTCAACAAATAACCGTGACGTGCAACGTCACTTTTTAATGCTTCTCACGATTTTTAACGAGCCACGTAATCCCAAAGGCTGATTTTTTATTCTCGAATTTCTTAAAGAGCTCTTATGATACCTACTTGGATTAAGTAGCATCATTTCTATTTTCTAGAAAGCAACATATATTATGTCTCTTGCAATTTTTCACATTTTCTATATTCAGAAAAAAATTGTTTCATATGTACTTTATTTTGATATACAACTGATTCATTTTGTTAAACAATTTTAAAATATGTATTCTTTTTATATATTTTTGGAGGATTCGTTTAATTTTCAATGCTTGATTAAATATTTCTAAAGAGTTTTTTTATTTTATAAAATATGTCTGTGCTAAGATTTTAAAAAGAAAATTCTTGATTTATCCAAGTTTGGAATTTGAAAAGGAGTTTGTTTTCTCGAATCAAATATAGATCTAAGGAAATGACCTGTGGAAAGGAAATCAAAATAAAAGAACTCTCGCGATCCACCCTCACTTTGCTTTTAATCCGGAATTGCAGGAAGTCAAGAATAGGCGTTAGTAACGATTTTTTGGTCCGCACGTGTTCGCGTTTCTGCGTCGTCCTGTCATCAAACGCTGCGACAAAACAAGACAATAATTTAGTAAGATTTGACAATCGATTGTGTGAGATGTAGAAAAGAATAATTGAGAGAGGTAATAATATCCATGATGAATGAAAAGAAGGGTTCAGAAAAGGAGTCAATATTTACTAACCGTCCAAAATACTTCAGTGATAATTATTCATCCCATTACAAAATTAACACCTTTTTATGAGATTTTTCAAAGAGGACAATGTAAATTATTAAAACTTAAAATAAAAACAAACTTAAAACTAAGAAAAAATGAAATAATAATTCATTTCAAATTTTGTTTATAAATTAATAGTAGCTTGGTTTGATTAACTAAAAAGTTTAATTAAAAAAGTTAATTAACTTAGTTAATTAACAACAGATTTTTTAAAATTATGAAATGTTATATTACAGAAAACAATATTCTGGATTATGGGAGACCTGTGAAAAATTATTTATATTATAAAAATTGCATAAATGCTACATAAAGTATTTACGTAATATTATAACCTTTTTCTGCACAAAATAAATTTTTATAGTATGAACCAGAGAAAATCTGAAAACACTAACGAAAATAAATTTATGATTACTTGCAAAACTATAAAATTCTTTATTACATTGGGTGTTTCATAAAATTCTTTTTCTTTATAGAGGTCATTTAAAATTAATTTTCCTCTTAATTGATCGTATCAGATAAAATTCTGAAAGAAAATTTAAAACTTGGTCATATTGTACAGATTAAATGGATCGGTAAAAATCTTATATTAGTGAGAGACAAAATAAAAATTTCTATTATCATTAGGAAGTTTTTAATATCTCAATTTCACAATCTTCTCCCACTTTTAATGCATACACTCATCATCTAATTTTAAAAAATTATAAAACTTAATTAAACATTATTTTATCCACTGAAATTAATCATATTAAGCGACTTGAGTCCTTAATTTTCTCAAAGTATTTTGAACTCAGTAATCTCGTGGATGTGGATGAATCCAGACTATTTATAGTTAATTACCCAGTCGTTAAAAAGACATTTCATGACCCTTTTGGTCCTTAGAAGATCTCTCTTAAATTGGTTAACGGGTTTTTTTACGATTCTTCTCTTAGATGTTGAAGTCGTGTGAGGGTAGTATATATAATATATATTCGAGTGTACTAAGTTATATAAAGTTTGCATGTAACAGGGTAAAGATCAACCATTTCCTTTTTAAAGACGAGTTTGCCTCTCGGCTCTAGGACGCCGTATATGGGTTTAATATCGTTCTCTTGGCAAACATTTCTATCGAAAGTCGAGCTATTTCCTCACAGTGGAAATACACATTATCCAACGCCTACGAGAACCTTCACGTCTTGTACCCGAATGTATCGTCGACAGGAGATAGGTTACACGCTGAGCGATCCCTTAATCGCTCAAAGGGCGTTTAGAAAAGAGAAAGATAGATAACCCCTTCAAAAATAATAGCAATTTAAATAACACCCTTTTTCAGTAAAGCATCTTTTATTAAAATTATGCAAAAAATAAAAACCAAAAACATCTTGGAGAAAAGAAAAAGACATTTAGCAGAAGGAAAGATTCCCCATTCTGAAATACCCGCGGCAACCTACATAATTTTCCTTTTTTCAGAAAAGCACCTCTCCATTAAAATGTTGCAAAAAAATAAACAGGAGTTTTTCCTTTGTTTACATTATTTTATCGTGCTCATTTCACGAGTACTTTGCTTCCTTATTATGATTAATTAGCAATTATTATTAGCTTCCTAATAGAGATAACATTAATTTATAAGGTCGAATTCATTTCAAATCGGGCAGGCTGCGCATGTTTAAGTCACAGAATCGTTTCCGGATGAAATATGTTTTTTTCAAAGGATTTTAAACGCACGTATTTGACAGATTTGATGAATCTATTTTTTTGACAAAATTATGAATATTTGAACTTTTGAAGCTGGTGACACAGTTTATAAAAAAATAGTCGAAAATTTTTTTAAAAGTTGTAGTATCCAAACTAATATAGGTATTTGACTTTCTCTTTTTTATTCTGATTAATCTTTTCGTTCTCTTTCGAAATTCGTCGGAAAATTTTAAAAATGGTGAAAATTGACAAAACAGCAGCGGTTTTTGGAAAAATTTGTAAACTCAATTTTTTCAAAAAACCCGGAGTTTTTAATTTTCTTAATTTTTTTCTAAGTTAGTACTAATATGGTGTATATGCCAAAAGAGTTTATCTTGTGCTCGTCCCTTAGAAAGAAAGAATAATTTTTTTTAGTTTTTAATAAGTAAACAAATAAATAAAAATAAGTAAAAAAGAAAGAAAGAAATTTTTTCTTTCTTAAGGGCGTGTGATTCGTTATGATGTCACGAATTACCGACGGGGCATAAAAAATATTCGGCAGTCCTATTTTTAAACCAAGAAATATATCGCGTTGAAATATAAAATATAATACAAAATATTTTTGAGCACATCTGTTATGTAATTTTTTTTAAATTTTGAAAAAAATTATTTTGAAACAATTTTTTTCAAAATATTGAAAAAATGACCCAAAACAGATGTGCCTATTCATATTTTCTATCATTCTCTTAAGTTTCAACTTGATATCTTTGTTTTTTATCTACTCATCTGTTGTTTATAATAAAATAGTGACTTATAGGGGGTAACTTCTTTCAAAAATGTCTCTAAATACAAGACTTTCGTGACCGAATCCATTTTAAATCAGGCAGGTTCTACACTTGAAGTCGCAGAATCTCTCAGGGACAAAATATGTTGTTTTTTAGAGGAAATTAGGCGATACGTATTTTTGCGATTTGTGAAAAAAAATATCTACGATTTTATGGGTATTTGAATTTTTTGCTTTGTTTTTCAAAGAAACCCAAATTTTTTCTTTAAACTCCTATAACTTTTGACGTAGTTGAGATATTTAAGATTTCTTCTCAGATTCTAGTAGCGTTTATCGTCTTCTTTCAAAATCCGCCAGAAAATTTAGAAAATGTTCAAAATTAACAAAATAGCGGAAGTTTTTCTGAAAATATTTACAGTCGATTTTTTCAAAAAACCCACACTTATATTTTTGCCAATTTTTTGTTGAATTTGTACTGTCATAGGGAAGACACCTTGTGAGTTTTATGCGAGCTAAATAACTTTTGTTTCCAGGAGAATTTTTTATCATAAAATCGAATTTTCGCATTTTTATCGAAAACAACTAAAAATAAGAAAAAATGTTAAGAAAATAGTTTGCAAATTAAAAAAGTTCTCCAAAAAGTTCTTTTACTCATTTATGATATTTTACAACATTTCCGAGAAAAATAAAAAAATTAAATTTTCAAAGAAGATTTCCTGTGAGTTTTACGTGGACTAAACAATTTTATGGCCAGAAAATTATTTTTCATAAAATCGAATTTTCAAATTTTTAGCTGACACAATTTAAGTTTCAAAAATAATGTCAAAACAAGAAATTGTTTGCCTAAAAAGTTTTCGACGAATGAAAACGCAAGAGTGGAAGAAAGTGCCGTCCATCCCGGGGATACAAAAATGTCACATATGGGGAATGGAGATTGATGAAAGTGATATGAAAACTTCTTACATGGCCAAAACTGCTAAACACGATTGGGTCCCTAAATTATCTAAAGAATCCAATGATTCCTCTTCGGATCTCGAGGATTCTAATGAAGAATCTGAAGAAACAGATAATAAAAGTCTGGAAACGTGGGCCCAGGTATTTTTTTTTTTAAACTGCGATTCGAACGACGTTTTTGTACATTATTGAAAAATATCAGGGTGAATGTGAAATATATTTAAATATATTGAATATAAAAACTCTTTAGGCAAACAATTTTTAGTCTTGACATTATTTTTGTAACTTAAATCGTTTCAGCAAAAAGTTTGAAAATTCGCTTTTATGAAAAATAATTTTCTGACCATAAAAATTGTTTAGTCCACGTAAACCTCACAGGAAGTCTTCTTAATATAAACGTACATTTTTAAAACTTTTTAAGAAAATATGGGTATAGGTATTTATGGGTATATATATATTTATTTATTTATAGGTATTTCCATAAACCAGGAGTCAACAAAATTTTTTTGTGCATGAAAATTGAATATTTTTATTTTTCTCGGAAATAGTGCATGATATCATAAATGAGTAAAAGAACTTTTTGTAGAACTTTTTTAATTGTGCAAACTATTTTCTTAAAATTTTTTCATATCTGCAGTTGTTTTCGAGAAAAATGCGAAAATTCGATTTTATGAAAAAAATTCTTCTGGTCACAAAAGTTATTTAACCCGCATAAAACTCACAAGATGTCCTGCCTATGATAGCACAAATTCAACAAAAAATTGGCAAAAAATATAAGTGCGGGTT
Organism: Euceroptres primus; assembly: GCA_037177015.1. NCBI lineage: Eukaryota > Metazoa > Arthropoda > Insecta > Hymenoptera > Figitidae > Euceroptres > Euceroptres primus. The sequence goes on along the minus strand of JBAGKK010163061.1, from coordinate 29,426 downwards.
TCTTGAGAAAATCGACTATAAATATTTTCAGAAAAACTGCCGTCATTTTGTTAATTTTGAACATTTTCTAAATTTTCTGGCGGATTTCGAAAGAAGACGATAAACAGTACCAAAATCTGGGAAGAAATCTTAAATATCTCAACTAGGTCAAAAGTTATAGAAGTTTAAATAAAAAATTTGAGTTTTTTTGAAAAACAAAGCAAAAAATTCAAATACCCATAACTTCGTAGAAATTTTTTTTTCACAAATCGCAAAAATACGTATCGCCTAATTTCCTCTAAAAAAACAACATATTTTGTCCCCGAGAGATTCTGCGACTTCAAGAACCCTACCAGATTTGAAATGGATTCGGTCACGCGTATAGTACTTTTAGGTTAGGAATTCTAAATCTTCAATTAATTATACTTCTGCAAATTAAATTCAACTTAAGATATATTTAACTGGAAGAAAATATCTAACTTTATTAATTAAAATTTTAATTTATGGCTAGAATTTATTATAAATCGGGTAAAATATAATTACGTGAATTTTGTAATATGCTTGTATCTTAAATTTCATGTACGATTTTAAATTTAAGATGGGTACACTTATATTAATTTCAATTTCATGTACAAAGTGTTTGAAATTGAATATACATTTGTGTATGAAAATTACAATCATTTCTAACAGTGTAGATAGAAAAAAGCGTCAAGAGACTTTTTTTAGAACTTCTTAAGAGGAACAACTTTCATCTTTTGACTTTTTTTTACCTCATCTTATTTTTGAAAAAAGTTCAAATTTTAATATTTCAGAAAAAAAATTTTTTCTTCTTTCCAAGGCACGGGCACAAGATAAACTCTTTTGAGAGATATATATACACACACACACACAAAAGGATGAGGAAGGTCAGGATGAAAAAGTTCCAGGGACACGAAAATATGAACGTGTGAATAAATTAAACTTTTCAATGGTAGATTTTCGTGAATAAAGGAACAAAAGATATTCATCGTCCGTAATATAAAATGCACCTCTATTGACCACTCTTTTAAAATTAACGTCCTTTTTCCCATTTCCTCGTTGCTTAACCTCCACTGATGCATTTTAAATAGGAGCCTTGTACGTGCAAGTAAAAGAAGAACTATTTTTCGCGCTCGTAATTGGCAATTGGTATATTCTCTCCTCGACTAAAGTCTATAGATAAGAATAATGGACGAGTGGGCGGAAACGCTGGAATGAAAGGGTTCTCGAGGATGTCTAAAAATTTATTGAAGTCACTTTTCGCCTCGCGACCCAATTTTACCAAGTAGAAAACTTAAGCTTTATCTCCGTAAAGCTTTATCTTTGAAATGACCGAAACAAAGGAGTGCAATCCGATTTTTCCTGAATCTTCCGACAAGACTTCCAGAATAATCGCTTCAGCCTTCCGAGATTTTCTCGAGAAGGAAAAATCCCTTTAAAGTCTACCGATCTAACATTGTGGTAGGAACCTACCTCATCTTTATGCAATGTACCACAAAGTGTTCCTTATTCGCTGTGATAAAAGGTGAGAGCGAAAACGCGTTACTCGTGCAGCGAGATACGGTTTGAGAGACGAAAAACGAGGTACGTGAAATGACCCTAAGTTCACTAGAATTTATTTTAGAGGAATTTTCTCGGGAATTGCAACCGGGGGAAAGTGGAGGGTCAAATTTATGGCTTTTTGTGCTACATCTTTCTCTATTTTGCTCGAGGAAATAGTCACTTTGTGTTTGTGATTTTCATGCGTGTATACTTTCATAATGCTTTATAGCTTTGTACTTTCTTGCCTTACTTAATTTTTTGTTTCATTATTATTTTATTTATTAAATTAATTGTTTGTTGACAAAGTGTATATAAAAAGAATGTCCACCTGACAATCAATCATTTAAAAATTGACTGTGTATTTCAAGGATGATAGGAGAATATGGAAATTTTACAGGAGAGCGAAAAAACATTCTCAAAAATCGAAATTATAATCCTATTTTCGACAAAGTATCCTCGAATCCTTTTATCCTATCACCCTTCATTAAATTATCTCAAAAAGAAAACCTGAAATAGTAAAAAAATAATAAGTAATTTTTTAATTGTAATTTAAAGTAAAAATAAATAATATAAGAGAAGTGATATATTATAAATTGATGTGTATTATATTGAGTGCTGAGCACATCTGAATAGGAGAGAATAGAGAAATCGAGAGAGTAAGGGAGACTTCCTTGCTAATATATTGCAGGACTTCAAGTCTGTAGTCTATATGTATAGCTTTCCCTCGAGTCACATAGGACAGTTCGTTTTTGCTTCAGCTGCCGAGCTCAAAGCATCAGGGCAAGGAAAACAACCTCTGCGAATGAGAAACGTGACGAATGACCAAAATGGGAAAACTCGTGTGATATTTCCAATAAAAAGCAAGTTGCAGGGTATGACGTGCATCACTGAACTATCCTTACTCTTCTGACAATATCTACGAGCGCATCGGTAAATCGTAATTTGTGAAAATCGTGAAATAACAGATTTCTACTCTGACAATATTAAATAAAAAATGTATACAACTATTTGCATATATTTTTCACAAAATGTGGTATTTAAAAATTAAAATGATTGTATTTTTCAAAATATTTTTAATATTTTTAAAAAGTTTTTTTAATTGGAGACCATTTGTTTAAAAAAATTATCTTTAGCATTTTGATATTCTAAAGTTACTGTGTTTTAATAGCGTAAGTATTCCGATACGATTTTAACACTGATCGGTATCGAAAAATTCGACATTCGAAAAGCGTTAGAAGTCGGTTTTCTATCGAATCAAATTATTTCGCACACCTCTAATAATTAACTTACATTGAATATTACAAATATTTGTTTGTCAAGTTTATATGAAACTGAAGAACGTTTTACAGGTTTAGGAAAGAAAAAACTACTTTTTATAATATAAATTATAATAAATGAACTGAGATGAATAATAATAGTAAAATATTGATCATAAATAATTATAGTAAAATATTGATCATAAATAATAATATGAAAATATTGATCATAAATAATAATAGTGAAATATTGATCATAGATAATAATAGTAAAATAATAATCATAAATTCACTTCAGCTGCTTGATTCAAGTATCGTAAATATTTCCAAATAAAAAAGACCATCATAGAAATGTACCTAAAAAGAAGAAGGATTCTAAAATTGAAAAAAAGAGAAAGAAAGAAAAGGGGAAATAAAACAAATAGGGACGAGAATTGATGAAGAGAAACGATACTAACGTCTAAATTGAAGAGAGTTGAGATATTTAGACATAATCTAAAAGTGGATGAATGTGTTCCAAGTTGGGGCTAAGAATAATGAGAGAAAACTGAAAAGAGGTGGCATATACGAGGATGAAAACAATTTCCTATATCTTTGAAACTTAAATTTCAATCATCTATAAATTTAATCATCTATATGTTTTTATTTCTATTTAAATTTACAACGCTTCTCATGTGTCAAACCTATTATATAGGTTCCCAGAAAATGTTCATTCTTCAGCAGAGTGCAGCTCAGAATCTTCAATTAAAATTTTGTGCTTTTGGCGGTTCGACTACAAAGCTGTTAAAAGCTCAGTCTTAAATGCTCGGCAAATCCCTGTAGACGGCTCGTTTCTCGACACTAAAATCTCATTAGCCTTAACTAACACAGCCAAACTTAAGCGACCCAAGAGGGTTCTTTTAACCCATCTCTAGTTAGCTACCCTACCTCCTCGTGACGACCCATCGAATTATATCGTTGCACTTCAATTGCTTCCATTTCTGTCAGCCGTTAAACTTGGGGGTCGTTAATCGTAATTCCACCTCCTGGAATATACTGAGGGATAAATTCGGTGAATACTGCCACAATAGAGATCGTAGGTTGCAAAATTACAACCGGATCGAACTCACGAATAATTGCCTGGTGTCCTCATAAAGTGTTGGAAACAAGGAAACTCTGGTGCTGATCACCATGAAAGTTACACAAGTCTATCGCTGATTCTAACTGAATGTAATGGAAGTTGAAAATCATTAGACTTGGGATAGCATCAAAATCAAACAATTAGTTGAAACTCTTCAGAGATTCTAAGATGTAAATTAGTCTTTCTGTACGCATTCTTTTTATATTAACAAAAAAGTATGAAACGAATTCTGAAAAATAATTCATGAAATCTGAAAAGGTACTTTCCTCCTGAAACTCTTTTTAGCTTGCAGAATTGTGTTTAGCAGATAAATTTGAAATATGGTGCTTGAATTATTGTAGCTTCTTCCTATTATTCAAAAGGTGAATGCAAGTACAAAATGCATAAAAACATTGTGATAACGTTAACTCTCGGGGTTTGTCCTCCTTTCCATCATAACTTTAATAGAATAACTTCAGAGAGTTTCTCACTAAGATTCACAGATTAAATGTATACAATTGAGCCAGGAAAGGACAATAAAGCCGAGGCTGCAATTTTCATTGTTAATTTTGATTTATTATATTATATCTCAATTTCTTCACAGAAGGTGAATTTCAACTTCTCACAAGTTGAAATTCCAAATTTAATGTTCATTTATATTAGTAGTATAATTTATGCATATTTAAATTATTTGCAATTTAACTTTAAGTTTTAAAACTCTTTTTAGCATACTTCTTCGTATGAAAATAGATATAATCTTTGTTAGAAGCATCAAATGCACAGTTCTTTCAATAAGTTTTAGGACCATGCATGAAGATATCAAGGTCGTTGATATAAAGATAAACTAGTGAACATGTCATATTTGAAAATAGCTATGGCAAATTACCAAAGCAGAAGTGTTTTGAAGCTGGAGGAAAGTAAAAATCTCCAAAGGCAAGCAATCGATGTCGACGAGTGTCTGGTTTCATAACTGTCTCTGAAGTGGTACTTAAATTCTAATGGCAACAATTTCCGTCACTTTGGAGTACTGAAGCTCTTATCACTGAAAGTTCAACTTTAAGAGATCTGATATACATACATAAATATAACACTTACATTTTTTATTGACTAACAAGAAAAGAAAATTTTTCTAAAAAAGATTATTTCTCTAAAAGAAACTACTTATATATTATACTTTCAGTTATATTTTGCAGATTAAAATAAATTTACAAAAATTTAACATATTCTACAAATCACCAACAGAGAGAATTCTTGAAGAATATTATTTTTAAATTTATATAGATACATTTCTGTTTCTATAAATCAACTTCGCATTTTGGTATACCCGAGAGGATTCATCACTTTTTCACAGAACCACTTCGAATTGTCATTTACACACGCAAAAACATAAATTGAAGTTTGATAGTATCTGATACCTAATGGGGCATCTATAAGGGTACATCAATGACGATGATGAGCGGTTCGGTAATAAAAAGATAATGTAAAAACGCCCTCTTAAGCTGCGATCGCAATCGAGTAGATGGAAACGTTGGCGAGTCATAAAATACCAACTTTTCATCAACGAATACTTTATAGTTATTTCAATTCCACTTATCACGATACAAAACACCTAACCGTTTTAAAAAGTCCTATTAACGATTAAATTATTAATTTATTCATTAAGTTTATCTTGTTTTCAAAAAGTAAAGTAAATATACAATATTAATATTTTTCCAAATGATTAAAAATAAGAAAAACGAGAAGCCTTTATTTAAACCATTTGATTTATCTAAAATATGGAAAGTATACTGTATCTATTTCTTCAAAATAGATTGATAGAATCATTATTAACTGTTATAAGATGGATTATTTCAAAAATAATAATAGAAAGGGTGGTAACAGAAAAAAAATTAGTGGTTTACTCAATTGAACACATGACCTTACTCCTCGTTTTCGTTCCTTCCACGAAATACGACTTCAGTTTGGTCAATATACGTCAGTCACGTTATACCATACTTAAAATCTAAGTATTGGTGCAAAGAGTGTTGGCAGACCATCGACAACTGAGGAGACTCAAGTGCTGCACGTGAGCCAACAGCACGTGCTCGTTCTTTATGACGTCATTGCTAATGAAAAACGTAAAATCCCAAGTCTTAGAAGCCTTAAAATTTATAGGGTTTAGCATGTCTTAATGCCATAATCTAGTAACCTCAGAGGTACGGAAAAAAGAAAGTGATTTGGAAAAGAAAACGCTCCAGGAGTCTTCTTGGCTGACGTAATATTGACTTTACTACTTGGTATCATTACACTGAAAAAAAGTGTTTATAACGTGAAAGAGACTCAAAGAAAATTTATTTCCATATATTTATAGATTTTATTAAATCCATGGAATTGTTTTTATTCATATATTTTGCTACTTTTGTCTGTAGAATTGTTTTTATTCATATATTTAGTCACTTTTATCAATGTTATAAATATTTTATGAGATCTTTTGAATTTAAGTTCCACGAAGAAACATTCAGGTAAAATATAGATAGACACAGTTCATTTTGACGTAATTTGATAATCATATCAAATTTGATGGATTTATAAATTTGCTGTTTTTTAAAATAAAAAACTTAAACAAAAATTCAAACGATATTTATTTTAAACAATGTATAATTATGATAATTTTATTTCTGCCATGCTCATGACTGAAATATTTATTTTTCAAGCAAAAGATGGATTCAAAATATCATTTCACTAAAAGTCATTGAATTTATTCATGGAATTAAATTAATTATAGAATTGAATCCTGTACTTCTATTTCAATGTAATCATTATTATTTTTTGTTGTATGGCTTAGGACAAGATTTTACACTTAGTCTACAGCTCCACTGACAAATTCAGAGTGAAAACATTTCTGAGCACGTAATTTTAGTTCCAAATTCATAATGAAAGAACCCACGTCACTATAATCTTGGATGCTTCTACAAAGATTAAGTCCCGCACCGTCGCAGTGCTCAGTTATGCAGCTCATTATATTTTACGTATTTAATTGGCCCGATGCCAGTTTCAGAGCGTCATGTTTTAGAAATGATTTACCTTCACCTCCGGACTTCATTTTCACGGTAAAATAATTATAAGAGAATAATGATAATAAATCAACGATAAAAATTTTAAGCACTCTATATGAGGAGAAATTGATAACTGAATAACAGTGCATATTTCTTTAATTTTATTATATTTTATAATATTATATAATATTATATATATTAAGAAAGAGACGTAAACAGTTTAAACACAAAATGACGTTTGTCGTACAAGTAAAGAAAATAATTTGATAACTGTTCATTTTTATTTCAAGAAAAAAATTCAAACCATAAAAAAGAGCGTCAAGATTTTATCCCGTAAATTTTATCAATTTGAAGTTGGGATTGCAGTATTTTTAAGATGATAGAAATGAATTATTGATGCCTAGAGCGAATTGCTTCCAGTGAGGGTTTTTACGTCAAATCGGTGATTTATGAGGTCCATATTCAAATACATCTTTTCATATAGTACCCCCGATCAGTATTTTAATTCAGCAAAGTAACTCTTTTTAACAAAGGAAAAGAAAACTTCTGAGAAAAAAAACTTATGTAGAAGAAAGTTGCCTAAGACGGGCCCCCTTCCATATTTTCCGAAAATTTTCGATGTTAAGGAACTTCAGAAGCAAAAGTGATTACTTACATCATAGTTTCATGTTTGCTTTACAAAGTTCATATGCTTAAATGTTCAAAAAATCTTTAAAAGACAATAAATTTCGACGTTGAAAAAAATATGTATTTTTCCCGACTTAGGCAACCCGGTATCCTAAGACGGACCCCTTTTAAAAATCGAAAAAGCTATGTAATTAAACCCTAAATATTGATACATTTTATTCGTAGCGTACTGTTTAAACATAGAATATCCTCTTAAATAAGGTCTAACAGAAAATAAGTACTAACAAAGATCACGAATAGATAAAGATAAAGCAGATTACGCTTTTATCAGCAGTTTTTTAGCCCAACCGGGGCTCGTTTTAGGAATTTCGCAAGTTTACAATTTTTGAAATATTTTTATTAAGCAGCATTAAAATTAATAAAACATAAGAAACAATTGAAAAATTTACAAAATTATCTATTAAAAAAAATAACTCACTCCTTCAAATCATTGGAAGTTATTAAAACACAACTTCTAAAACAGGTAAAAGTTCGTTCTCTATAATGTACAAAAATAATTTTTCCTTTCTGTTTTCACTAATTTACTTCCAATGTAAAAAAAATACTTTCAAAATAACTATAATTCTGCAGAGCATGTGTCTTCATACATAAGTGATGAATATAATGTTTTCATACAAAAATATTAAGCGTTGCCCGTCTTAAGAGGTAGGCCGTCTTAGGCAACTTTCCCCTATTACTTTTATATTCTCAAAAAACAATTTTGTAACATAATAGTAAATATTTAAAGATAATATCCGTTACAGATTGACGCTTAAAAATAAAAATTCTATCATACATTAATATTGCAAAAGAAAGTAATATAAATTTTTTCCAAAAATTGTTTTGACATTTTCTCTATAATTTGATATGGCGCTACCACATTGGCAAATGACAACGGAAGTAGAAATAACAGACGCAAGTTCGCGGTCGATTACTCGCCAACATTACACACATGAATAAAAGACATGAACACACTTATACAAAACATTGAAATAGGAAGTAAAGAAACAAGGAAAGTGACGACAGCAGCTTGACTGTGGTCGTGGTTTATACAGGTGGTCAGTTGGCACAGTAATCCACTCATTTGGCATTTGACGAATTAATCTTAATTTCAACGACAATAAAGATGAGGATTTTCGAAACAATAGACCAAAGGATTTTCGATTTCACTTTTGTATTTGCAGTTGCAATTAATTTTTTAACACTGTTTTTTATTTTAATATTTTTGGTGAAAATAATAAGAGAAGTTATCAGAAACTACAAATTAATATAGATTTATACGCTTTCTAATTCTTCCAAACTCGTTGAAGATCTTCTCAAATCCGCATAATCCTCTAGACTTTTCCAGAATCTTCTAGATTTTCCAGAATAATCTAGAATCTTTCAGCGACTTCCTCATTCTTCCTAAATCTACAGAAGACCCTCAAAATCTTCTAGTCTCTACAAAAATTTTCTAAAATCCTTCAGAATTTTTTAGGACCTTCCAAAACCTTCCAAAGTCTTCTAGACTCTTCTACAATCTTCCAAAGTCTTCAGACTCTTCTAAACTCTTCCAGAGTCTTTAGACTCTCTTAAAATCTTCTAAAATCTTCTAGGATTTTCAAAAAATTTCCCAAAATAAGTTAAAATTCTTCACATATTTTAGTCTATTCCAGAATCTTCTAGACTTCACTTCTGGACAATTTCATAACCTTATATAGGTTTTTCTTGACTCTTGAATCTTCTAAAATCCTTTGCACTCTTCAAAAATTCCCCAAAGTTTGTTAAAATCCTCCAAAATATGCTTGATTGTTGCAGAATATTTTAGAATATTCTAAAATCACCCCGTCTTTTCCAGCATTTACAAATGACTTCCAAAATCTTCGCAAACCTTCTCGAATGATTTAGATTCTTCTAGAATCTTCCAGAAATATCCATGCTCTTTCAAACTCTTCTAAAATTTTCTAGAATCTTTCAGAAATGCTCTTCCAAACTCTTCTAAGATTTTCTAGAATCTTCCAGAATACTCCAAAATATGTCGAAATTTCCCACTATATTCTCGATTATTCTAAAATGTTCTAGAATGCTTGAAAATCTTCGGAATTCTTCCATAACATAACTTAACATAACATAACATAACATAACTTCCAAAATCCTCCAGTCGTTAAAAATCCTCCAAAATTTCTTGAATTCTTTGAGAATCTCCTAAGATACTTCACAGAATCTTTGAAAGTACTCTAGAATCTTTTATGCAGACTTTCTTTTTATTTCAGACCTCTGAATCCTAATAAAACGTAATAGATTTGAGATTAATGAAACTGAATTATTTGCTGTAGGCATAAAAACGCTAAATCTATCGAAAGGATTATCAAGAATCATAAAAAAGAGCTATTCCACCTTATCAGAAGAGCGTGGAATTATTACATTTTTAAGTGGTCTTTCTGGATATCAATTTCGCGAGTGAATGGATTATCCAAATAATTGAATTCGACTCTGATGAATGTGATGCCTCGAAAATCGAAGGCACAAAAAATATTCCTCAGTCCCAAGTTCCAATTCAAAGCACATCCAATATACAGACACACAGAGCCACAGACGCACGGAGACACACAGACACACAGAGTCACAGACGCACGGAGACACACAGGCATACAGAGAAACACAGACACACACACACACACACACATAATTCTCGATGGTCCAGAAAATGGGGTAGAATTCGTTTCACACCCTTGGACGATAAATAGCGAAATTAGCCTCGAATTTATCGGCAGGAGGATCTGAAAAAATTCCCAAACACGAAAAGGATGGACTGACGACCACTTCAACCGACACTATTGGTGCGAATTGAGTGAAATTATGCAATTGTTACTGTGTTACTCCTCGCATAGGTGGTTATACTGCACACGTGAAAAGAGAACATAGCAAAGGGGATGAAAAGGGGGTGCCCGTTATTCTGGGCTCGTGCGTTACCATGACAACGTTACCTTCGTCAAATGACCTTGAAAAGGGGGTGAGAACGAAAGAAAGAGAGGCGTGAGACGTAGACAAAGAACACAACTGAGGGCTAGGACATAGGAAAAGGGGTTGGGGGTGGCACGCCCCATAGAGCTGACGTACCCTTGGGACATAGGACATAGAAATATCCCTTTTTTAACCCACCCAGGACAATTACGGAAAAGAAAATAAAAGAAAATAATAGAATTTGTTTTCAACCTGGTGCTCCACTTCAAAAGACTCATCACTATGCGTGATTTCATATTCCAGAATGTGTCAATAAACGCAGGCTTCGTTTAAAAAAATGTAATAACAGACTCTCATCGGGCAGAGAAATCTGCTTTCCGATTTTCAACACGCAATATAGTTTGCCAAACTTCATTATTGAATCACCACTGGAACGAATTTTACTAGTTTTTTTTTATTGTGTTCTCACGTCATCAATCTCGTAACAAAACAAAAAAGGCAACAGTTCAAAAATGTTTTTAAAAACAAATGAATATAGAAGAGAGTTATTTGATCAGAAACTAAATAGAAAAAAAGTCTAGCTTCAAGCCTAAAAAGTGGGATTAATTCAAGGTGAAACAATTTTAAGCCCTGAGGGAGGACAGATTTATGCCTTGTACCTGGACACAAGGGTCACCAAAAACTAGCTGTAACAAAAACTAAACTTTTTTATGTGCACAGTCAAAAAAGCGGTAAATAAATTATTTTATTAAAGAAACAACAAAAACGTTTGTTTATTGGAAAAATAAAATTTCGATTCAACATTTCTGAGTGAGAAGATTTTCAACTGGGTTTAGTAAAATTTTATTCTTGAGATTGATTGACGTATTGTCAATATGGTTTTTTGAAATTGGGTCATGTAACTTGACGAAGTATTGGGAGATAAAGTTGATCAAGTGACGTCACTTTACTCCATAGAATCACGATTCCTTTCATGAAATTTTCAAATGCAACTTTTAGTATGAATTCAAAATGTCCTTATATGAGAAAAAATGAAGCTCTAAAACTAATATTAACTTTTCAAATAAAATTATCTTCAGAATTCGAAAATTAATTTTTTTATTTAATTTATTACGTAATTTCTGTACCAAATAATACCCAACATTTTCCCTTGACATTCTAATGAACATTATTAATCACTTAATTTTTAAAATCTTTAATTTATTTATGCAATCAAAACTTTTTATATGAAAGCGATTTTATAAAGAATTAAAATGCATCAAAATCCATTAATGAAGAGGTCAGTGCAAATCAAACAGACAGGTGAAACTTGAATTATTGAAGAAGATTTAAACATATGATTAGATCTGAATATAGAAACGGATTTTGAATAATTTAGATAACAGTTTGCATTCATGAAACTAATAATACATTTTTGATGAAAATTTCATAAGCAATCAGAAATACTACGAACGATTTTTAAAAATATAACATTCATAAATGTCTTAATAAAATAGGATTTCTGTTGAAATTTGTTCATTCGATAAAAAAATTTCTGATTTTTATAAGCCTCTTTTATTTACGAAAGGATGTTCTTTAGAATGTCAACGAAAATGTTGAGTATTATTTAGTACTGCAATTACGTAATAAATGAAATAAAAAAATTAATTTTCGATTTCTGAAGAAAAGATAATATTAGTTTTAGAGGCTCATTTTTTCTCATATAAGGACATTTTGAATTCATACTAAAAGTTGCATTTGAAAATTTCATGAAAGCAATCGTGATTCTATGGAGTAAAGTGATGTCACTTGATCAACTTTATCTCCCGATACTTCGTCAAGTTAGATGACCCAATTTCAAAAAACCATATTGACAATACGCCAATCTCAAGAATAAAATTTTACTAAACCCACTTGAAAATCTTCTCACTCAGAAATGTTGAATCGAAATTGTATTTTTCCAAAAACAAACGTTTTTGTTGTTTCTTTAATGAAACAATTTATTTATTGCTTTTTTGACTACACACAGAAAAAAAGTCTAGTTTTTGTTGCAGCTAGTTTTTAGTGACCCTTGTGTCCAGGTACAAGGCATAAATCTGTCCTCCTCCCTCAGGGCTTAAAATTGTTACCCCTTGAATTCAGCCCACTTTTTGGGCTTGAAGCTAGACTTATTTTCTATGTAGTTTCTAATCAAATAAATCTCTTCTACATTAATTTGTTTTTAAACCCATTTTTGAACTATTACCTATTTTTGTTTTGTTTCGAGATTGATGATCTGAGAACACAATTTCCTCGATGAGAAAATTTCCTCGACGTGAGAATTTCCTTGATGAAAACTTAAAAACAAATTAAATTATAAAACTAAAATCTGTAGATCTAATGAAACAGGTTTTTCAAACAGAATCGATTTTATCCTTAGAAAATTTTAACCCAGAAACTTAAATTATATCAAAGTAAATTTGTTCCATTGGAAATATATCGAAAAAATCAGTAAACAATTTTCTAAAATATGCAAAAAAGATAAAAAAAATTCATATGAATCACACAAAGGTAAATCCGCACTGAATTTCAAATGCAAAAACTTTATCTAATTTTCTTTTTCCACGCTCTTCACACTTTTAAAGTCAAACCTGGCTTTTCTCTTTCCCAAAGGAACTTCCGTCGATAAATTCTACAGAAATAAGCAAACCAAATATAACCAATCGCTCAAAGCAAATATAGCATTCCTCAGGTCGAATAAATCACCTCAGAGGAAATAAATTTCGCTTTTGAAAAGAAAACCTAATCTTGGAAATTCAAATGAGAATAATTCTGATGTGGCAGGGAAAAAATATTATTAAAACAGTTGAATAAACGCAAGATCAGTTTATGGGCGACAGAAATATTATGATGTTATTAAACATTACGTATACGATGAAAATAAGTTAGTCACGAACCTCGAAGTATTTTTTGTCACAAATGATTAATTTATTATTGGCCGAATTTATTTCAAATCGTGCAGGCTATGCATGTTTAAGTCACAGAATCGTTTCGAGATTAAATATATTGTTTTTCAAAGGATTTTAAACGGTACGTATTTGACCGTTTTGGTGAACCAATTTTTTTTGACAAAGTTATGAGTATTTGAACTTTTAAAGCTGGTGACGCAGTTAATTGCAAAATAGTCGAAAATTGTTTTAAGAGTATTGTAGTATCCAAATTAATATAGATATTCGACTTTCTCTTTTTGATTCTGTTAGATATTTTAGATAAATTCAACGGAAAATTAAAAAATTGTCAAAATTTACAAAACTGCGTCGGTTTTTGTGAAAATTTTGAAACTCAATTTTCTTAAAAACCTCAGCGTTTTTATTTTTCTTAATTTTTTTCTAAGAATCTATCCCAGAAGATATCTTGTGCCCTCCCCTTAGAAAGGAGAAAAAAATTTTTTCATTCTGAAAAATGAAAATTCACATTTTTTGCAAAAATAAAACGAGATACAAAAAAATTCAAGCGATAAAAGTTATTCGCTAAAAAAAATCTCTTGATACTTTTTCTATCTTGCGTTATATTCGAAATTTTTACTAAAATATAAATGAAATCGGTAAAAATTGTGTTTCATTGAAAATAATACTATTTTATGAAGTCATAAAAAAAAGAGGATGAAAATCAGCAAGATTGAACTTTTTTCTTGAAATACGTGTATTTTGGGAGATACTCAATTTACTATAAATTTTGAAATTTTATTTAAGTGTTACATGAGTTATTTTTCTTTATTCTTTCACAAACATGTCCCTACAATCGTATTTAGCTGTATATACATTGAATGTAAGCATAAAATAGAATTATTTTCAGTGAAACACAATCTTTACCGATTTCTTTTATATTTTAGTAAAAGTGTTGAATTTAACGCTAGATAGAAAAAAGTGTCAACAGACTTTTTTTATAACTTTTTAGGAGGAACAACTTCGATCTTCTGACTTTTTTCACCTCGTCTTATTTTTGAAAAAAATTCAAATTTTCATTTTTTAGGGAAAAAAATTTTCTTTCTTTTTTCCATGTCGCGGGGACAAATTAAACTCTTTTGAGATATATTCACCATAATAGTATCAACTTAGAAAAAAAATTAAGAAAAATGAAAACCCTGGGTTTTTTGAAAAAATTGAGATTCAAAATTTTCAGAAAAATCGTCGCCATTCTGTCAATTTAGACAATTTTTTTAATTTTTCAACGAATTTCGAAAGAGAACGAAAAGTTCTATCAGAATAAAAAAGAGAAAGTTCAAATACTCATAACTCATACTCAAATACTCATAACTTTGTCAAAATAATTGTTTCATCAAATCGGTCAAATACGTGTCGTCTGAAATCCTTTAAAAAACATTTCGTCCGGAAACGATTCTGTGATTTGATTATGCACAGCCTGCCCGATTAGAAATGAATTCGGCCTATTAAATTTTTTTATATCTTTAAAGTAAATATAATTTGTATGCAAATACTATTTAAACAATAAAAGTGTCTTTTCAAGAGGAAATCAGATAATCACTGGTATTTTAGAATGATTTACATTCAATTTCATAAAAGTAGATTAAATTAAATGTCAGTTTATTTTTATTTTGACTTATTTTACTTAAAATCTGTCCCTATGGTAGTCTGCGAAGTAATTACAAACACTTTAATTACATTTTGTACTATTTTTACTTCAACCAAATTTTAATATGAATATTATGGTAGTTTGCCACGTAATTACAAACACTTTAATTACATTTTGTACTATTTTTACTCCAACCAAATTTTAATATGAATATTAATATTTAAATCTGAATAGGTTAATTAATTAGGTATACAATTATAGATAAATACAAACAATACCAATGTATTGTTTATATTTATGGACAAAATTTCATTAGATCCATTCAGAATATTCAAATTTAGAGATGCTTTTTTTTCTAAAATGGATTATAAAATTCCCCTAGTTTGGAAAATTCGATTTCAAGTTCATTTTTTGCAAAGACGGAAAAAGTTTTCCTCAAAGCATGTAACTTTTGTTCCCCAATAAAAAGAAGTCATAAAGAAGAAGTAAGCAAGGCAAAAGAGTTAACCGGAAACGACAACCTGTTGAAACACACCTGATGAAATACACGACGAAATGAGAATAACGTCAGTAGTTTTCTCTCTTGGGAAGTAAATATCAGACTCTGACCTTTCTTTCAATTACATTTTCATCTCGCTCAATCGATCAAGCGTAAAATAAAATATATATCAAACAGAAATAAAAGATGAATAAAAAAGTATACAATCGATCATAGCAATATCTTATCACGATGACAATCTTTAACTGATTGCCAATCAATAATCGATAAATAGAAGTCATAAAAAAAACTACCGAAAGAAAAGTATAGAGAACTGTATGACAGCAATCCACAATTTAATTGGTGCAGCAGAGTGTGAACAAGCTGAACAGCTTCACGATGTTATTTAAAATAAATGGTATACAAGTTTTCGATCTGGACACCAGCCAATGAGAATTTTCGGAACACCGGAACAAAAACCAATAAAAAGGGATATAAAAAACTTTGTAACGCCAAGTCGTATAAGACGTTTATTCGAAAATGATGCACTCGAGTATAAAATAGAATTTTATTATATCAAGAGTGTATCTTATGAAAGACCTCAAAATCTTCAGGTTTTAAAGATTTTTATTTTGAACACATGGAACGAAAATCTGGATCCATTATTCTCTTTATCTTTATGGTTATTGGTACATATCGGTATTGGTATAGATCGTGTTATTTTTTTGAAACACAAGACACAAAGAAACTTGCCTCCCGCGCTAATGTTTACTAGTATTAAATAAAGCCAAGTACAAATAATATTGATTTTTAAATTAATTTAATAAATAATCATTTTTATTTTTTAATGTAATTGAATTTAAATAAATTGTAATTGTAATTAATTGTAATTAAAGAGAAAAAACAACATAAAAGTAATTACACTCGTAATGATTACTTCTATTACATGATTAAATTAACTTTAACCATTTATATTCTGCAATTTTAAGTAATATAATTTTATATTAATTTTACCTATATTAAATTATATTCGAGTAATATTAGGATCATAAAAGGATGACTAACAAGGTTTGGTAATTGCTAATAATATCAGTATCAAGTTACGGTAAAATTCTTTGTACCCTGTTCAAATTCAAGCCTCATAAATAATCGACCTGATATCATTTTCAACTCTGGATAATATAATACCATGTAACTTGACGCTAAGCTGAATCTCAAGCAGAAAATATATTCGAAAATGGCTCAAAATAACAAAATTAACAAATAGTAACAATTTTCAGTATCAGAAAAATATTCTTTTAATTGTAAAGATTGTGTTATCATAGACATGAAGAAGAAAAATTCAATTCATAAATAGATTAGAAACCACGAATGAAAAAAAAGCAAATATGAAAAAATGATTTCCTAAGGTAAAGCAGTCTTGATAAGACTCAGCCTTCTTTGCAAACAAAGTATTTTACGTAATGCAAGGCTTGCACGTGAACGTTCACAGCATGAGTTTGATGGCTTAACAAAATATTTACCTTTTATACTTTGTAAGCATATAAAAAAAGGCTCAAAAACTATTTTATTTTACTTGATTTTAAAAAATGTCATTTATTTTACTAAAAATTTGTTTACTAAAATAATTTATATTTATCTAGAAATGAAGTTGTGTTTTAGAAATTTGTTCACACAAACAATAAATAAGAATTCAACTTTCTCAACAACAGCAACAGGTGGGAATAATTTTATATCACTTCTTTTCATTTCTTGAATTTAAAAACAGTAAACATAAAAAGCTAGTCACTGATGGCAATAATTATTTTTTCTGATATCTGCTTATTTTAAATTCTTATTTTAACCTTTTATAACTTTGGTTCCTGTCTTCTCGCTCAACTCTGTTTCTTTGAACAATAAATTCTACACCCTGCGTCAAACGAAAGCAAAAGTGTGAATTAAAAGATTCTAATTTTAAACTTGCTCATCCATTCAACATAAATCCAATTGTTGCACAATATTTAAATATTGATGCTAATAAGTTATTTCGATCTATAATTCAGTTCCACAAGAAGATTAGTTACACACTTAGAGTCGAAAATGTTTAATGTTTATAATAGTGGTGGAAAACAAGTGTTTGAAAAACAGTCTCATAAAACCACTTTGTTAACGATAATAAATAAGATATCTTCGACATCTTGGAAGATCCAGATATAGCTTGTTGGGTACAAATTTAGAGAAAGATCTTCCAAAATAAGATCAAGACACGAAAACCATTTCGTGTACCGTATGGTGGAGCATTTACGTTTTATGTTTACAACATAGATATTATACAAGAACGTTTACTTCAAATATTTTGACGATACTGTTGTAAAGTAGTTTCGTGAGGGAAAATGAAAGACCTGAACAAGTTGCTCAATTCTTTGTGAAATTCTCTTCACAAAAAAGAGAAATCGCTGTATCAGATAAACAGAGAAGGAATAATAAATATTTTCTAAAAGAAGAGTTTTCTTGTACTGACTGAATGTGGTTTATGTTCTTTCACTTAAATAAGCAAAAATGTTTTTTTAGTCATATTTGTAGGTAGTCAACCAATCCAGAAAAAAATGCTGATAATTAAAGTTGTTCCCTCTTATGGCAATATTCACTTTATAAACAAAACATTTTTTATTTGTTTAGTCTCTGAAAAAAACGATTATTTTTTCAAGATCTTGTAAAGTGACTTGTATTAAGTGGTTTCTAAAGGCCAAGTCAAGTTTAAACGACAGTTATGAGATTAAATTAATGATTACAAAGTTTTAATTGTAAATAAAGACTTCCTTGCTTGTTGTAGACTAAGGGCATCAATTTCCAATATCATTAATCAAGCCTAGGTTGTTGCTGTATCTGCCAATGTTCTTCTGGAGATAAACAGAATTGGATTGCATTCACCGAAATACGGAACGTGTACGTGAAAATTTAATTACATCTCAATTTAACGAACTGATGCAAAGCTAAAATCGAAAAATCGATTGCAGGGTGAGGGAGCCTCGGTAGAAAGTTTTCCAAGAGAGAAGAAATTACATTTTCTTTTTTTAAATGAGATTTTTTAAAGCAATATGTTTCTGATATCACACTATTTACTTTTCAAATACAATAATTGGTCTGTATAAAAATGATACTCAATGTAACTTTTTAAATGAAAACATAAATACTGTGTAGTATTTGTATCAATTTTTTAAAAATAGTTGTAAGATTGTTTCAATTACATTATAAATGAAATAAATTATTTTCTCTTATTTTTTAAAAAGAGAGAAATGTGCAATTATTTATCGAGGTCCTTTTCTTAATATGAAAAAATTTCTATAGACACACGAATTGCATAAAAAAAATTCATTCTATAAAAGGCATATTAAATTAATTTTATTAAAATGGATGAGATATATGTTACTCATTTACTCATATGTTACACATTTTACTTATATAGTTTCCCTTAAAACGATAAGATTAGTGGGAAAAATGTGCTGCCTTGACATAAAATATAAATAGTAACATCATTTTCACTTCCACGAACATGCCAAGTTTTAAAAGCCTGTAAGTAATTAGTCACGTTCACTAATTATTAAATAATGGGTTGGGCTTAAGAATTGTCGCAAAAGAAGAATTTTACTTTAATGCTCTTGTTACGCGTCACTTTTACTTAATTACTTTCGTGTTTAATGCAAATCTGCATTGAACTTATAATTGAGCAAACTTTAAAGTTTAATTTCTAATTAAATTCGTATTTTTCAAAAAATGAATTCAAGGTTTCAGATGAGATTGAAAATAATTTAAAGATAAACTTAAATTGTCTTGTTTAATGAAAAAAATATTTAAAAATATAACTTCACGTAGGATATCAATTATCGAGGTGGAGCATGCTGTCGATTTCGAAAATAAAATTCTTGACATTTTTACTATTTTGACGTGTACACTTAATTTTTATGAGAGACTTAATTTAGACAAAAAAAAATATTAAGGTTTCAGGTTAAAAGAAATCCATTGTTTTCTCGATAAGTGATTCCCCCTCGATAATTGGTGCAATTACCTTTAGGAACTATTATTATAATTAATTTTAAAAACAATAATAAACATTGGGTAAAAAACACCAATAAATAAAAATAAACCGCTTTATAGAAAAAATTTACCCCTTAAATAAGGGTAAAATGATTATAATCATAAAAACTATAGCTTTTACCCCAACTATAATCATTAATAAAAATTTATTGTAACTTCTACCCTAATCTAGTTTCTTGATAAGAGTTAAGAAAAGTCGTGGCGACAAAATAAAATCTGTTTGCGTGAGATTAATATCTTGAATTTGTAATAAATATAAAGATTGTTAAGCTTGATTCCTTATTTCCTTATTTCCATCACAATAATATTGGATTGATCTATTTTGAACGCTTTTTCTCCGAAGAAATATTGCTCTGGAGATTAATGACAATTTGTGAGCCAAGAAAAATTTATTCAAGTCAAAATGAAACAACTCCTGACTCGACCCGGAAAACGACTCTGATAAGCGGAAAGATTCATATAAACGGATTTTCTGAATCCAAAATATGTTTATTATCAAAAAGACTATGAAATAGAGAAGGCTCAATAAAATATTTATCTGATTGTTTCAAAGAACTCCAAACAAAAACTAGTCCTAATCGGTTCAAGTCCTTTTGAGAAATTTCTTCTATTTTTATATACTACAAAATAAATGAATCAAATCCACCGGGAGCTCTCTTCTTCGCGTTTTGAACGGGGTCCTTTAGAAAATTTATAAACCTTTTATCAAAATTAAAAAATACCTTTTTACTTTTATTTTTACTATTATTTTTTACTAGTATTTTTCCTTTACTCAATAAACTTGTTTACAACTGTTTCTTTTAAAAATATTAGAGATGAAACACTGATTTTGGACATAAATCTAATCTTTTTAAAATGTTTACCTATTTTCATATTTTTTTTTACAATTGTCAAATTGACATATCCTGAAAGATTTAACCCCCTTTCAATTATTATCAATAATAATTACATCGTTACAAATAATAATTACATCGTTACAAATAATATCTATCTCAACAAACAAATTGGTTACACTGGCACACCGGAGTAATTTTCAAATGAACAGTGATAGATGAATAAAAATTCAAATGTGGAGGAGAATTGGCTCACCATTTCCGGAACATCATGTAATTTCTGGTACACACTGCACTTTTTCTTCTCGCGCAAAAACTTTTCCTCCCCAATGAACGGATTGGGAAAGGATTTGAAAGCGGCGAATAAGTGTGTAAGGAATATCAAGGTTCCTGGGAAACCTTGTTGTTAATCGTCACTGTCAATAATTTTTTAAAAATAATTTTCGACGAAGACTTCGTCAGAAGAAGCGCACACGCGTAAAGCGCGAAACCGACTGGTGAAGCTGACTATGTCTGCGTGAAAACTCGCGGATCAGATCCCTGCGCAGATCCACCATTTCGGCTCCGGATTCGAGTCTCCGGAGTTGCATATCGCACCAGCATTTTCACGGTTCATCAAATAGGAAACTAGGAACCCCTGAAAGGACCTCCACCCTCTCACAAAGGTCGAGTAGCTGAACTACATTACGTATAGTTAGAAGTCTTTTTGGTCTCCCTTTTATACGAATGATCATAAATAGGAACATGGGGCATTATTTCTCAACTGCCCCAACCCCAAAAATCGATCGGGCTCAAACTTGGGTAAAGTGCAGTCCTATTGGATGGTAGTTTATGTGGAAAAAATTTTGTGAGAATTGAGACACATAGGATAGGGTAATCGGTATAATGATTGGTCCCGTTAAACAATGATTGGCCACTTTCAATCTGTACATTTATTAAGAAATACACGTAAATAAAACTACTAATAATTAGCACAGAGTATAGCGATAAAAACATTGCACTATTTATTAGTAATTTCATTTGAAAATATTTGTTTATCACATATATTTTCAGGAAAAGGCCAATCATTGGGGGTGTAGACAACAATTGTACCGATTACCCTATTTACCGATAGGGAGGGGTTGAAATTTTTTAGTTTTGTACGGATACGATCTATTTCGTTGATTTATAACTCTGCACGCCTAGCCTCGATTAAGTTCAACCCAAAAATGCTTGCACATCTAGTTTC
This sequence comes from Euceroptres primus, assembly GCA_037177015.1. Taxonomy (NCBI): domain Eukaryota; kingdom Metazoa; phylum Arthropoda; class Insecta; order Hymenoptera; family Figitidae; genus Euceroptres; species Euceroptres primus. The sequence continues at coordinate 7,724 of JBAGKK010163061.1, read as the reverse complement.
TCTTTTGTAGGTGTTTCAGAGATGCCCCCCGGTTATTTTAAGCCAAGAAAGAAAAAATCGTACTACGCATTTTTGAGAAAAAAGATTTTTTCATTTTTAACAATGAAAAATCTCATATTTCTCGAAAACGACGCAAAATATGAATAGCAGTTCATAGTTCAAAATTATTTCTCTTCCTAAAATCTATAAAACTATACACTTACCAGATTTTTATCTTGTGTATTTTAACAAACATTTCCAAAAAAATAGGAAAAATCGAAAAAAAATGACTAAAAAGGGATTTAGTTTACCGAAATTTAACATTTTAGTTTTAAAAACGTTTGTTTTTACTTTAGTAGCAATGTGAAGAATGTGTTCTGTGATATTATTAAGTTTCCTAAGCTTCAGAGTAAAGCAAAATTGGTTTTTATCTCTAAAATTGAAGAAATATCATTTTTAACGATTAAAAATCTCATTTTTCTCGAAAACGAAGCAAAATAGTAATAACAGTTTATAGTTAAGAATTGTTTTCCTTCCTAAAATCTATAAACTTATACCCTCACCAGATGTTTATTTTGTGTATTTTAACAAATTTTTCCAACAAAAAAATAGAAAAAATCTATAAAAGCGACTAAAATAGAATTGACTTTAACAAACTTTAACATTTTAATTCTACAGGGACCGTTCATAAACTTCGTGATGTTTTTTACTATAGTTTGGTATACGCGCATCTTTCTTAGTCCAATGGAGTGGAAGGAGTTACGAGCACACCAAACACATCACGAGGTTTATGAACGGCCCCTTTAAAAACGTTTGCTTTTAGGTCAGTAACAATGTGAAAAACATATTCCATGAGATTATTAAAATTTCTGAGTTTAAAAGTAAAAAATTTTTTCAAAAAATGTGTACGATCAATGAAAAGGGCATGAAACGCCCTATCGAAATTGTAGAGGCAAAAAATTGATTTTATTGATATTAACAGCTTAACCGAGTTATAAATCATCGAAATAGATGGTACCCGTACCGAACTCAAAAATGTTACTCCCTCCCTATTGGTAAATATCTGTCCCAACGACAATTTTTTTTTTCATAAACTGCCATCCAATAGAACTGCACTTTACCCAAGTTAAGTCCGATCGAGCTCGATTGATTTTTTGGTTGGGCAGTTGAAAAACAATGCCCTATATATAATCAGTAGGGTTTCCAAAAAAATTGTATCTCGATTTGTGTTATCACTCAGTCACGTTATTTTTCCTACAGGGGAGCGTCATGGAATAAAGAAGAAAATAATGCACCTCACAGTAGATAATAAATAATTAAAACAATTAATAATATGTACTTATACAATAGAGTGTCACACGAAATCCAAAACCTTTAAGCGGAAATTTTTTTTTATGACGAGAAAGTTATTTTGTATTTTTTTCAGATTAAAAAAAATTGTTTAGAGGTGGCTGAAGTTGTTTTTTTCGGAAACGTGATCTTTAGCGTGAAATAATTTGTATTTTCCACAGTTTTAAATTTTCCATAAAAAATAAGGGTAATATTTCTTCATAGAGATGTGTAAATACTCTCAAATTTTTGACATAATGAACAAAAATTTTTTAAGGAGTGTCTAACATTCGAATAAATTTAAAGTTTAGAGATTAAGATCATTCCTAAAAAATTTTGTAACAATTTGAAACTCATAGGGAATACTTATAGCGTAATTGACAAGAATTAAAAAATCTATATAAATCGATACATTTACCTATGGGAAGTTGCCAAGAGAAGAAAAGTTGTGTTTCTAAAATTAACAAACTGTACGATTATTTAAAAGGTTCCTAATGTATATATTTATGCAGTTTTTTTAAAACTAAAAAGTAATTTTTTCAATTAAAGCCGTTACTATTTTAAAGATTTGGTCGATTTTAATAGTCTTTAAGGAATTTTAAATTTGAAAACTTTTTATTTACCAAGTTATTTAAATTCAGACGTTGATTATGGTACAGAAAATTTTTGTCAATTAAGTGACAAATATTCTATGTGATTTTCATGTTTTAAAAAAAATTTGTAAGGTCGAATTTGATCCCCAAAACTTAAATTTATCCCAAAATTGATACTTTAAGCTTAAGGAGGTTAAGCACTGTTTTAAAAATTTTTGTTCATTATAACAAAAATTTTAGATTATTTCCACACCTGTATGAAAATATATTACCTTTAGTTTTGATGAAAAATTAAAAACTGCAAAAAATAAAAATTATTACTCCCTAAACATCACATGTCCCACAAGAAACAACTTTAGCGACCTCTAAACAATTTTTTTCAAATCTGAAAAAATACAGAATTTACCCCGAAAGGAATATGGCTTAGTGGTATAATAATCATAATAAACATAGGAATAATAATAATACTAATAACTTTCTCTCCATGAGAAAGAAATTTCCGCTTTAAGGTTTTAGAAAATCTAAAAATTGGGACATTAGGGTAGCGCTTGGAAATGAAACGTCGAACTTTCTGAAACACAATCCGTCCAAAATCCCATCGAGTTTTTTCAAACTTAAAAAAATGTTTTAGTGGTTCAAAAATTTGGAGTTTGGAAAATTTATGTGCAGTTTTAAGCATCAAGTAAAAATATAATATTAAAAAAATGTTACTCAGTCAGAATTTTTTAATAAATAAAAAATTACTTTTTTAAATGCGGTTAAATTAACATTAATTTTTCAAAAATTGAAAAGGTTGTTCGTGATATTTCTTTAATTTGAAATAAAGTAACGCGCCATCATTTTGTTTTACCTAAAAAAGTTTTTACTTGGTGATTCTAGTTTGAAAATCAATAACAATCATCAACTTTAGTTTACATATAAAATATTTTATAAAAATTTCTTACATGTTTTCCTATTAAATCATTTTAAAAAATCTATGCAAAAAAACTAATAAAATAGACAATTTTTTGAATACGATATTAAAAAAAGAAATATATTTTAAACCTCCCAGCACTCCAAATTTTGCGATTTATATTAGAGTTGCATTCGAGACGATTAGAGATAAATCTGGGATTTATCTTTTGTAATTTATTTAGTAAAAATATGAACGCTGTTTTTTTATTTTTAAAAAGATTTCCAGATCTCTTAACATATTTTAAAGTCTTCCAATATTTCAAAAAAAATTTCGAATCCCTTGAAATGAATTCATGAAATTATTATTGCATTATTATTATGATTATTATTATATCATAATATCATATATTATTTCTTGCAATTACAAAAGAATTTTAAAATCATCAGAAATTTATTGTTTCTCCCTTTAATCCTCTTAAAAATTATTTTCATTCAAATGATAGAAATCTCAGCTTTAAAATGTGTTTAGTATTATGCTCATTAGAATCAAATCCCTTTGCTAATAAGTGCTTTTGATTTGGAGCATGAAATGAACCAGGAATCTATTAAGCTACAAATTAGCCTGCTTCAAAGGAACATTTTGAACATAATTACATATACTCAAAACCATCAAAGGTTGTATACATACAGGCCATACTAGAGAAATCTGTAATATTCTCTGTCTCTTTACATCTGTAGAGATCTCTCACACCTGTTGTTTTTTGATACAATTTATTCAATCATTTTGAAATGCACGAACATCTATAAATGACCACTGAATCCTCTATAAATCTCAACTGTCACACTTTGCATCCCTCATGATGAACGCATTAATTAACTTGCATTAATGAGCTATGAGCTCGCTGGGATTTACCATTACTGGTTATATACACATTTCATTCTCATCTACGTGCCATGTTGATGTCATTTCAATTGACAGTAAAAATTGTTTTTAATTAAAAATTAATAAAATAAACAAAAATTGTTTATTAATTGTTTTTCATAACTTCCATAAATGGAAATCTTCATAAAAAATATAATTTTTCATCGCAGAACTTGAATAAAAGTATTTCAAATTTATAAATACAATAACTGAGAAAAGGAATACGTCTTTCTTCTTTTAGTGATCTCTCTAAATCTGAATTAGTAGTTTTCTATTAATTAAAGAGTGCCGAATCGTTTATCGATTGCTTTAGCAAGCATTTCTACTAATTTTTAGTAGAAAACTACTAATTAATTGTAGAAAACTACTAATTAATGGTAGACAACTACTAATTCACGTAGTAAGAGTTACTAATGTATTTAGTAAGCCTTACTAAGTGAATTAGTAGTTTTCTACTATGAATTAGTAGTTTTCTTCCATTAATTAGCAGTTTTCTACTAAAAATTAGTAGAAATTCTTAGTAAATTAATTGGTAAACGATTCGGCACTATTTCATTAGTAAAAAACTACTAATTCAGATTTAGAGAGACCGAAAGACTCCAGAATCGAGTTTATTTTTGTTCCCAGGGGAGCGATTACGATTTTTTCTTATATTTTTATGTTTCACATTGCATAATTTGTCTCTCAAATTTTGTTCTCATATATCACATTTAAAATTTTGTTTTTCAAATTTTGTTCTCGCATCTCACATTATTTTTTCGCACAAATTTTATTCAAATTTTAAGAAACAAATCCAAAATTTTTGAGAAAAATGTGTGAGATGTGAGAAAGAAAGTTTGAAAAACAAAATGTGAAATGTGAGAACAAAATTTGAGAGAAAATATATTATTTCTCATTTCTGTACTTTTTAGAACAAATGTCTCGAAACACATAATTTACCCAACTCACCAAGCAAATTAAATTTACCCCGAAATGAAGTATCCAGCCTCCAACTACAAATACTATCGTCTTCCCCTCTTGTTTCAACCTGGAGAGGCCAAAATGGGATTAACAACTACTACACTATATACATTTGTGGAATGCTTGGAGTAAATGCTCATTTGTCTCTCGCTTATTCTCCACCCTTATGTGATTATACCTTGACTGTGAAGCATTAACAGTTCTCATATGCAAATTAAATGCACAGTATTCTTGTGCGTATCGGTGATGATAAAGTACGGAAACATACAGTTATATCACGTGTGATAATATACGAACAGCAATTATACAGACATGTGGGATTTATAGTAGCTACCCTCGAAAGAACGATTCGCACCTGTTCCAGGCAATTATCGCTCTACTTTAGCTTCATTAAAATTCACGACTCTCCAACTTCGTTAGTTCTTCAACCACTGCTGCCTCCATTCTGTGGATGGGACTCATAATCTGATACATGAATTATTTGCACATTATCCATCATCCCATTTAGAGATGTCATTTTAAAAAATAATAAAATGACAGTTATTTTTTCATTTTAGGAAAATTCTTTAATTAACCTGAAATTAAATAGATTCTTAATTACGAATTAAATTATGTAACAAAAAAAATTCTCTGGAAAAATCTAAGTTTAAAAAATAATAACATTTTCCTATAGAAGTGAGTCGAAAAAAATTGTAGAAATTAAAAACAGCTTAGAAATAAAAAGTTTCGTGTTCTCGAAGCCATTCAAGAACGGAAACAGTTCGAGAAAACAATTGCTTACAAGAAGACGATATTTTTGTTTTATGCGAACTTTTTCTCTGAGTGACATAAATACAGATCTTTGATTTGCTCCAATTAGTTCAAATTGTCATTTTACACCGTATTAACTCTAGAGCGTATTTTTTTTCTTTATCGCTTCAGTTTGGGTCACTTATTTATCATCTGGTTTTGTGACAAGAATTTCGGACCGCAACCCGCGCATATTTTTTGAGAAAGGTGCCAAAAATCACATATGCGTGAATAGTTGCTTTCCTATGGATTTTAGCGAAAAAAAGTACAGAGAGGGAAGAAATTAGACAAAATTCTGAGAAATTTGGAAAAAATAATGTTCTAGCACCAATACTTTCCGAGATACTGCGTTTCGAAAAACCCTGTTCTTTTCGATTTTTGCCCAAAAATCGCTACTTTTCAAAAAAACATCTAGAATTTGTATAATCGATTGACCTACGCCAAAGTAGTATGCAGATAAATTAAAGTAGACGTAATTATCTTTAATTCAAGATAAAGAACAACCCTCTAGGTCCAATAGATCGCGAGCTACGACCTCTCAAAGATGACACCTTTTTGCCCGTTTTTATGACGAAAAATCATGGGTTTAGTTTTTGTGAACTAGAGCATTCCCTAATAAATCTACGTTTATGCTGCTAGAGGATAACTAAAAGTGCATAAAATTCCACGTAAATTGAAGAAAAACAATGTTCTATCTTTATAAACTTCAGAGTTATGAATTTTTGAAACTTTGTGTTTTTTCAATGCTTTTCTCAAAAAATGGAAAACACGTTTTCCTGATTATTTCTGCAATCCTGACATGAAAATTACTAAAGGATAAATGAAAGAGGACTCAATTCTAAAAAAATTTAAAATAAACGTGGTTTTAACTTAAATAGGTCAAACGTTATGACCTCTCAAACTTGACCCTCTGTCTTTTGTGAGTCAAACGTACTGAAAAAATGTAATTTCAGTCATGTTTTGACTAACACAATAAAATATAATGCACTGAATGATTACTAATGATCAGTTAAACATTTCTTATAAATAAAGTAATAATTATTTAAATAAGTTATTTTTTCTACAAAGTAATTTTTCAGTTTTGCACATTTTTCATTCTTTTTTTCGCAGAAATTAATTCAAAATGGTTTATTCGACACTTTTCTTGAATATTAAAAGATATTTATAAACAACTAAATGTTATTAAAAATTAAGTTTTCACTTTTTCAGAACTTACGACTACATTTGTCTCCTAAATTAATTGAAAATAGGTAAGTATTCATTATTTATCAGTAAAACGAAATATTATTTTTTAGACAATAAAAGTTAACACTAAGTCTCTTTTCTCATCATTATTCCATTGTTTTTAGAAGTAACGGAAGGTATACTGTAAAAACGAATGCATAAAATTATTACACCTTAAAATTAAATTAACTTAATTTCTGCAAAATTTGTCTGATTTTAAGGAAATCGTTCTGAATTAATTCCAAAACTTTATTATTATCCATGGATAATAATAAAGTTCTGGAATTCATCCATTGAGGTTTTATAAATTCAGAACTATCAGACAAATTATCAGATCAGATCAAAATCAGACAAATTTTGCTGAATTTATTGTAATTTAATTTTAAGGTGTAATAATTTTAAGCATTCGCTTTTACTGTGCAAGTGTGCACCTTTCCGTTCCTTCTAAAAGCAGTGGAATAATTATGAGAAAAGGGACTCATTGTTAATTAATATTTATTGAAAAATAATATTTTGTTTCACTTATAAATAATGAATACTTACCTATTTTCAATTAACTTAGGAGACAAAAGTAAGTGCTGAAAAGGTGGAAACTTAATTTTTAGTAATATTTATTTGTTTATAAATGTTTTATTACTCATGAAAAGTGACGAATAAACCATTTTGAATTAATTTCTGCAACAAAAAAAAAGAATGAAAAATGTGCAAACAATGAAAAATTATTTTGCAAAAAATTATTACTTTATAAGAAATGTTAAATTGATCATTATTAATCATTCAGTGCATTATATTTTATTCTATTAGTCAAAACATGACTGAAATTACATTTTTCAGTACGTTTGACTCACAAAAGAAAGAGAGGGTCAACTTTGAGAGGTCATAAGTTTTGATCTATTTAAGTAACAGTACAGGTAGTAGTAGTATTTATTGCTTTTAAAATATACAATGTATGTACAGTCTGTTCAACAAAAAAGGAATCGCGATTATTCGTAAACCATAAAAGCTATTTAATTTATCTTTTTTTAAAATTAAAG
>JBAGKK010162957.1:1141-23654 GCA_037177015.1 Euceroptres primus | reverse complement strand
TTTGTCTACATCATATCGGGGTAAATTGTTTAAACCCCCAAAGAACTCTCACATTAAAATAAATGCGAGAATAAACAGGACCCGAAATTCACGTGAGACCTAAAATTGACATAGGGCCAAAAATTCGCGTAGAACTCAAAATTGGCATAGGGTCTAAAATTGGCATAGGGCCCGAAATTCACATAGAATCCAAAATTGACATAGGGCCCAAAATTCGCGTAGGGCCCAAAATTGACATAAGATCCAAAATTCCCGTAGGACCCAAAATTGTCATAGAACCCAAAATTCACGTAGGGTCCAAAATTCGCGTAGAACATAAAATTGACGTATGACCCAAAATTCGCGTAGGACCCAAAATTGACATAGGGCAAAAACACTAATCACCTAATCACACTAAGTGTGATAAAAATATAAGAATAAAAATGAGAATATCATGTAATATCATCCAATATCATGTAAAATTTTTAATAATATATTGAACTAAAAAAGTTTAAAACGGATATAAGGCCCAATATCAATATAGCACCTGAAGCTACGAAATCCTTTCTTATAGGCGCTTGTCGCCTACTATAACTAATTTTTTAAATTGAAATCTTATTGTTAATTTGTTTGAAAATAGTATATTATGCACCGAGGGGCAGAAGAGGGACTTTTTCGACGAGTGTATGTTTTCAGTACAAGTCGTAGGCTAGCGGGTAGCGCGAACCGGAGACAATACAATATACCAGCGTATACGATATTTTTTATAATAAATGCATGATTTCTGTCCATATTTAATTTTGAAACCTATTGAAACGGAAAAATTTCAGTAGGAATAACTTATTGTTACAGAAATTTCCGTCACAATAGTCTATTGTCAAGGAAACATTTCCGTGGGAATAAACTATTGTTACGGAAATTTCCTTAACAATAGCCTATTGTCACGGAAAAATTTCGTAAGAATAACTTATTGCTACGGAAGTTTCCGTAACAATATTCTATCGTCATGGAAAAATTTCCGTGGGAATAGCCTATTGTTACGGAAATTTCCGGAAATTTTTCCGTGACAATAGACTATTGTTACGGAAATTTCTGTAACAATAGTCTATTGTCACGAAAAAATTTCTGTGGGAATAGCCTATTGTTACGGAAATTTCTGTATCAATAGGCAACCAAAATTTCCTAAGAGTTTTTACGGTGAGGGGATGATTATCACAAAATGGGAGCTCACAGATGTATAATTTTTCATTATTTATATATGACGTCAATTCTTACTCCCTAGGGAGTGAAAAGTAGAGGTTAAGCCCCGCTTAATAGGTATGAAAAAGGGCTGAAATCATGCATGTGTTATAAAAAATATAATTTATTTTTTCTTTTTCAGGAGGAGAAGAAGAGTCTCAAAGAACGTCTCCAGGCGATACAGGAGGTGACACAAACTGTGCAAAACTCAATCGGTTACTTAGCTAGCTTGTGTGAAAAAGTGAAGAACTTGTTTAACTTCACGGTTCCTTATTTGAGCTACCTTGCCATGATCATGACGATTATTGGAGCTATTGTGCTTTATATAATACCTGTGAGATACCTCATTCTGGCTTGGGGTGTTAATAAATTTTCGAGGAAGATCTTCAGACCTCACTCTGTACCTAACAATGAGGTTCTTGATCTTATATCCAGGGTGCCAGATGACGAGGAGATCCTTAATTACAGGTTCGTTAAAATAATATTTACTTTTTGAGGTCAATTTTTAAATTAAAATTTGCACCCTAATTTAAATGTTTCTTCAACCAAATTCAATTTCCAATCCAAAGGGTTTTAATCATTATAAAAATCAAAGACAACTTCAACAACTTTATTGAAGAATCCAGATTTCCAAACATTGAAATTTTAATTCGCCTTAATATAAAAAGTTTAAATTCCTACACTTCTATATTCAGTATTTAGTTTTTAAATTTTACGTTTACCTGTTCAAAATCAAAGGATTTGGATTTCAACAATATTCAAGCCTTATAAGTATTCAGGTTCAAAAAGTCAGCAAACAATAATAAAACGTTTTCGTCATTTCGGCATTTTCATTTGGCTTTTTCTCGATCTCATGACGAATAGCACTGTATTTGCCATGTCCAAACGCAAATTTTGGCTCGAGCGATTAAATCCCTCGGCTTCGCCTCGTGATTTAAACTACGCTCTCACCAAATGCGTTTAAACTTGGCGAATAATGTACTATTTTCAAGTCTAAAGATTTCAAATGTTACTTAAATTATAATTTTTTTGTAATTCAAAGTATTCAAAATTCAATAATTTAATATTAAAACTTTCAAATATTTTGACGCTTTTAAGGGTGCTTATACAGTCAATTTCAAAATTAATCAAATCTTTATGTTGAATTATAAAATCAAGGAGAATAAACTCAAAATTATTTTTAACAAATTTTGAAAAATAAATCTAAGGGTACTTTTTGTTTAATTAAAAATAGTTATTTGGATATTTGTGTTTTCTCGAGGGGTTAACTACCAGCAATTTTGATGCACACCTGAATTCGAGAATTCAGAAGAATTCAAAATGAGTAAAGAAGAATTTAAGATAAATTCAAACGAATAATTCAAAGAATACAAGATTATTTCAAAAGAATTCAAAGAATAAAGATAAATTCAAAAACATACACGGTGAATTCAAAAGAATTCAAAGAATACAAGATGAATTCAAAAGAATTTAGGAATTCAGGAGTGGTTAACGTGTTTTTTCCTTCGTCTTAAAGAAAATTCGTAATTTTCAGTCGACTTCAATTCTCAGCAGCTCATTTTGTCCCTTAAAAGATACTTTACATAACTATTTGGTACGTTTTTATTAAAACTATTTTATTTAGAAATTAAACAGTTAATGATCATACAAATTAAACAATAGGCCAAATTACAAATTTTAATAAAAACGTACCAAATAGAACTGTAAAGGATCTTTTAAGGAATAAAATGAGCTGATGAAAATTGAAACCGAATGAAAATTAAGACTTTTGTTTAAGACGAAGGAAAAAACAAAAATATTCAAATGACTACTTTTAAATAAACAATTATAACTCAAACTTTTTATGTAAAACGCTACAGTTTCTCTTCTAAACGTTAGAATTAACAAAAGGCTCTTTTTTGTTGATTTTATAATTCAAGATAAAGATTGATTAATTTTGAGTTTGACTGTACGGATTGAACATCCTTAATTTCAAGGTCTTAAAGTTTCAATTCTTCAAAGTTAAAATATTCAAACCTAAATCCTTGAAATTCAAAGTATGTACTTAAATTAAATTCCACTTTTTTTCTTTAGATTGTTCGAACTTAAAAAATTTGTTAGCACTCAAGCTTTAACTGTTTCAAATTACATTTGAAATTCAAATTTCATCTAACTGTCTAAGAAGCGATAAAAAAAAATTTCGGTCGAAAATAAAATTTATTAAATAAATAATTTTTGCATATATAAAATTTTTTCATGAAAATTAATCTTTTTTCTTTTAAACAATACCATCAATAATAATATTACAGTTCTTAAAAGTATAATTAATTCTGTTGTCTCGAGATCTGTTTCTTTGTGTCCAAGATGTTAGAAATCAAGATCTAATAGGAATATCTTTAAATTATCCTGCTTTCAGTCTTAAAACGAATTTTGATAAAATTCTGATTATATATTCAGAAAAAAATTGTGTCGAAAATTTATCAAATAAATATTTTTATTTTAGAGAACTGAAACCTTTACCCACTGCCGATTGCGAGAGGGGAGGGACGTCAGCTTCTACATCCGGAAACTTATCGAGAAGAGAATTGAGGAAAAGACACAAGGCAGCGTAGCAGAATGTCCCGCGGCCGGAAGTCGCGGGTCTAAAGCCTTCTGGTCTTTTCAAAACGGTCCTTATGCGCAAAAAACTCCTCCGAAGTCGCAAAAGTTCTGTCGAGAAACCGGACATGGCTGATATAGACTGAGAATTCAACGTACAGATCTTTTTATAATTTCCACTACAGGAAGCAGAATTATCGCTCGAGCTTCAAAAAAATAATACGTCGGTTACACAGGAACGTCGACAACATTATAAATCATTACTCACATAGCACAAATGTTTACAAGAACATTATACTTTAAAATTAAAAAATTACAATTTTTTTTTTTGAGGTATTGTAATACTAGATGCCTAGAGAATTTCAACTACTTTTTGGAAAAATGATACCTATTCCCTTTGAAAATGTTCAATTACGGACCTCTACGATTCCAAGTCTCTTTTTGTTGTAAAATTTTATTAATTAACTTATCAAAATTCGATGGGAATTTACCTTCAAGTTAAGCTCAAGAATATGAAAAAATTTTGATTGTGGAAATTTTGATTTTCACAGTGTTTTCACAATTTTTGCAATTTCGTGAGTTTCTTTCTATTGAAGAAAAAAAAAGTTAGAAGCACTCAAGCAACTCGCATTTTTATCTACAGTGAAAAAATAGCGAAATGCGACTAATAATTAGTAAAAATTTTCACTGAAGTAAATTAGTGACCGACTTTTTACTAATTCAGATTTAGAGAGATTATTCAATACAATCAAGTATTATTCAATTCATACTTTTAATACTGAATTGAATGATAATAATCAATGTTAGATATATAACCCATTGAACAATGAACACAAATGTGGATTTTGAAGCTTAATTATTTGTTGAGTTACCTAATATTTTGCTAAAGTTTTTTCTTATTTTATCCAAAAAGTTAGAAAAAAATCAGGTCACTTTTCTGAAGATTCTGAAGTTTCTTGCAAGCATCTGTACTATCTAAGTAACGATTGTTGACTACTTAGTTAGTTCTCAGGGTCTTTAAACCTTTCATGCCCCAACCACATTTTTTAACAATCCTTGTCGATTATCTTTATACTTTTCTTTTGTTTCCCAACTAGAAAAGGAATTCAAAAGGATCCATTGGAGCAAAAAAAATTGATTAGACACAGCTATCCAATAAATTTCTAGTTTGTTTCAATGAAACATTTTGAATCCCCTCTCTGAGATTTAAGAATATCGAGAAGACTGATTTCAAAAATTAAGAAGGCTGTAGAGAAGTAAACTTCTATCTTCCTTAGTTTTATTCAAAGTGTCAAGTCTCAACCTTTTTTTAAACCAAATATCCTTTGGACCAATTTTAAACAATTCCATTTACTGAAATCAGTTTTAATTCCTGATTCATTTTCAATTTCCAGATAATTTTAAAATCCTAAATAGTCTGTAGAATTGGATTTTTGAAAGCGTTTATAATTTAGCCTTGTGATTAGAAAAGTGCCACGTGCGAAGAAAGTAGGATTCGTTCGTTAATTAGAAGGCTAGGGAATTTGCTGATTGCGAATCGAAATGGGGGCTATAATCGGAAAGTATTATATAAGAAGTTCGAGAGCGTGATTTCGACCTGGCTGGTCTAACAAAAACAGGACACCAAACTATTTAGCATATCGACAAAAACAAACCGCAAGACAAATGTTACTGTACTTAGGAATTCAATAGTTATCGAATTTCAGGTAAATAGTTATCAAGATTTAACAAATATGCGACGACAATTTCCAAAGGTTGCGTCGGTCATTTCGTCCATCGATGTCTTAGGCTAGAAGCTGAAAATTTATCAATTATCCAGGGTTGATCCGGAATCCTCGAATTCTTCGAAGCACCCAAGAAGAATTTTCACTTTATTTGGAAGAACTACTATTATAATTCAATAAATAGAATAATCATTGTAGAAATCTGAGGGGTTGACAATTCAGATGTAAAGTAAAATCAGATCTAAAGAAATACTTGAAATCAATTCTACCTGTTTAAATAGTTATTTGGTAAATCGCTTATTTAAATGAATTTTTAAAATATTTTTTTTATTGTTCTTAGGTAATTTGCCTACGATTTTTTCATTTCCATAAAATTTTTAAATAAACTATTAAATATAGAAAATGCAGATCCAGTAATGTTGCTTTTTGATAATAATTATGAAAAAGTGGACTTCTGTTATATTAACAATTAAAAAATTCTTAAGTATCTTTGTCCTACAATTCCAACGATTTTTTTTAAAATTCTATTTTCTTAAAATTAAAGTTAATTGAAATAATTGCAGCCAATGACTGGATTGGTCGAATTAGCAAAAAAAAAAAAAAAAGAAATTGCTAATAATCCTTCCTTCAAAGAGAGTGAAATTACTTCTTCAATTGTGATATGTTAACACGCATACGATTGTGACTGTTGAAGATTGACAATGTCTATTTCTAATCTTTTTTGTTACTTTCTCTGAAAATCCGGTTCACCCCTGCAATTCAAAGTTAATCCGCGCTTTGAACGTGCAGAATTATCGTAGATTCTGAAAGTCGTTGCGTGGTTTTCACGAAAAGTGCTCAGAAAAAATGTTGAAACATTTATTTAAAATATTAAGCAGATATTTGAAATATTGATTACCAATATTAATTACCAAACATTAATTATCAAATATTGATCATCAAATATTAATTACTAAATATTAATGATCAAATATTGATTATCAAATATTAATTACCAAATATTAATTATCAAATATTGATTATCAAATATTATTATCAAATATTAATTATTAAATATTAATTATCAAATATTCATTATCAAGTATTAATTACCAGATATTAATTATCAAATATTAATTCCAATAATAAGGGTTTCAAATATTTTTTCTGGGACTAGTTCCTCGCTTCAATCATTCCATTACCCCATCTCTAACGATAGATGACATTTACACGTATGTATTTTAAAATCCTTTTCGCGTACCATCGAGCTTATAAAGTTTTTTAGAAAAATTCTAGTTGTAACGATTTTGGTTGGTTTGTCATTCGATGGAAATCGTGGTTCGATTTCTGTCGCTTTGTTACATTTTTTCACGACCGGAGGCCTAATTAAAAGCCATGCAAATCCACACGATATTCGCCCCTGTGAGAAAAGTGTTGTTGATTTGAGAAAAAAAAAAGAAAATGTATCGTTAATGTTTAAAAATACAATTATTATGTTTCATATGTATAACTCGAATCGATATGCTTGTTGGAAATTTAGTGCTTATAGAAGTCAAATATTGTAAAGTATTTAAAAAGAAACTGCAAAAGACCAATATTTTTTCTAAATTAACAAAAACTTTTCTCCGTGTTATACGACACTGAAAATACACATACATATTGTGAATTTTATATTGCCGTGTTATAGTTATTATAGAAGAGTGGAGAGTTGACAATTTGAATCGATTAATTGAATTACTGGTTGAATAAATATTGGAGTGGGAAAAATACCTCATCATTACAATTTTCATCTAGTGGTTATAATTTTTTTTATTAAAGTTCTGAAATTCGGAAAATTATGTAACAACAATATTTTTACCCACCCTGATACATATTCATCGATAGTAAAGTGATTTTCAAACTTAAATTATTTTTCTAGAGTCGATGTTCATAGAATTGAATGAAGAAGACCAATAAAAGTTAATCTTTAATTAAATCGAGAAAAAAATAAAAAAACCGTTTTAGAACATTATTCTGTGAACATCAATTGCAGTGAATTTTAGAAATGTCGATAGCAAGACTTTGTTCTAGAAAAGTTTTAGGGTTTTTCTGAAATCAACTACGAGTTTTTCTATTCTTCCATTTTTGTACTTTCAGAAAATAGCTTGAATTCTCGAACGTTCTATGACTGCTTTGAATGTGAGTTATTCTAGTTTTTATCATCGATCTTAAACGGTTTCTGAAATCTATTTGCACATCACACTGAGACACACGACAGATATACATAAGCGCAAATTAAATTTCTATTATATATACTTTCACATTTTGCATGTACTTCCAGTTCTTCTCCGTGTATTGTACGATTTTTCATTAAATCTATTAGCCACTAAGTATATTCAGAGCTGGACAATTCTAAGGATTTGAATTTAAATTATGCCATCAATCATAATTTATAAAAATCATTATAAAATGCGTCGAGTGTAGAAAAATCTCTATTGTATAAAACTCATCTTTATTGCACAACAATCTGTATCTGCAATTCAGAAAAAAAGGTGAAATAATATTAACGAAAGTACAAACTTCATTTTTGAAGATAAAAATTCAATCATTTTTTTAGTTAGAATTTTTTACATTTTTATTTCTAGTTCGAGCATTAAATTGTCCAGCTCTTTAGGGAAGTAAAATTTTAAAAAATCACAGATAAAGCTATTTAAAAAAAGTACTGAAGAATTAAACTTCAGTTAATTTTTTGATGGCTTTAGAGTGAGACTTCCAAAATTATTCCGAGATTTCTAGGTTGACTAGATCATCCCAAACGCTCCGCACACGTCTCTCTTCTTTCTAATTTATTAAATTTTAGATGATGCGATTGTGATTCGATCGGAAGAAAGTCACTTCCGGTCTGAAGCTACTTAAGTTTAATGAGAGTGATTCTTCGAGAAAAACGCTCGACCCTCGAGTTTCTCATTCCGCAATTCCTCTTTAAAAAAAATTATAAAAATATAGGAATACAAAATACAAATGAAATAAAAATTGAGAATAGCAGTAAGAACTGTCAATTATACAAATAAATACTGATGCAAATGTTCTGAGAAAGTATCTGAGTAAGAGACTCGTTGTACATAAATTCAAAATATTTATCGATTATTTCGAAGATTTGTGAATTTTCAGTTTTGATTCATTTTGTAAATACTTTTCCACATTTATTTATTTGTAAGAGTACTTTTATATTTATATAAAAGTTTGAATGCCAACGTCGTTTAAAAAATTATGTACATTTTTAAAATTGATTATTATTTAAGTTATACGGGAAGATAATTGTTTCGCGAAAATTATGCACCATGTCATTTTTTCGGTTTTTAAAAATAAAATTCTATCAGCATTAAACATTATGAGTGAGAAAATTACATTTCAAATAATATAATTTAATACTTGTTCACATTAAAATGTGTTTCATTTATAGTTACATATGTGTAAAAACAAAATTTGTTTAGCTTAGTTTTGCGTTTTTTATCTCGATTTCTTTGCGAAACATAGTCGTCCTATGTAAATTTTAGTTTCCTAGATTTGCAGCAAATGTACAATAGTTAATTTTTGTTAAAAAGTATTTTTGGTCAATGATGAGAGAATTATGGGAGATGAATTTTCCCGGGGATCGAGCGTGTGAACTCGTGATGCACAATGAAATGTTTATGTACTTACGATAAGAGGTGATACAAATCGTTATTATATTCATAATATAAAAAAAGAGATAATATCGAAAATAAACGAAGCTTTTAATATCCAGATAAATATGGCTGATGTGAAAAATATTTTTCCTGTTTTTGAAAACCATGCCTCGTTTATCACCTACTGAATCGTTATAATCTATTCTCAAACATCGCCACAACCTAGATTCGAGGTCCACAAAAAAAAAAAAAAATAGAAAAAAAAATTAAAGAAAAATATTTGACAGTTTTTTAAAATAAGGGCATTTTGTTAATTAAAGTTTAAAATTTTTAGGTACTTTCTAAAGGTTAAAATTACCAAATCTCTCAAAAAGCAAGAACTAAAAGGAATCATTCAAGTTAGAAGGCTTCCAAGTCAAAAAGATACAATGTGGAATAATTAATTACATTAGTTAAATTAATTATTTCAATAAGATTTTTCTCAATTGTATATTTACTTTTGATATTCTTGATTATTATATATTATATTTCTTTCTTTTGATATTCCCTTTAGCTACCAGCGTTGCAAATTTGCAACCTTCACTTTTTTTCGATTTTCTTGAATTTTCATGTAATAAACTTAAAATTCTGCAAAATAAATACATATGTCGATTGGATCAAAGTAGAGTATTCCGCATTTCGTAACGTGGTTATAAGTTATCGTGTATTCAATAGAAGCCGAGAAAACTAAAAAAAATGCAAAAAAAACTTTTATTGCAGAAAACGGTCAGAAAATGACCGGTCATACATTATTCCTGAATTTTATCAAAATTTTTAGAAAACGGGAAAAGGGTCTGGTAGCTAAAAGATTAAAAAATGTATAAATTATATTTTATATGAGATAAATTAATTGAAATTTTCCGCTATTTTTCACTTGGGAATAAATTTTGAGATTTGAATACAACACAATAGAATAACTGATTGGTCTGTCACTTTTTTGAGGTTATCAGGTTATATGCATAAAAATTGTAATTGGTCAATTCATCGCAAAATTTTTTACGTCGAAGGTACGAGTGAGGGCATTTATGAATGGAGCTTAATGGTTGAATGCATTCGCATAATATACATTTCCAGATGACAATCCTTTGTTAGCCGTGAATGGCAACGGCCTCCATCTCGTCCTCTAACCCAGGGAAGAGTCCGAGACGGAGACTACTAGGTTCGATTCCTAGTCGCGGCAGGATATATTTTTTAATACTTTGCACTTTTTCATAATTGTTTTATTTATAAAAAGTATTACTTATTATTTAACGCATCAGCTTTTCCACTAGTTGTACGAATTAAACTTACGATGGATCAAAATTTGCACTCTCTAAATCTGAATTAGTCAAAAACTACTAATGAAATAACGAGAAGTCTTACACCAATTGAATTAATAAGCACTTCTACTAATAATTAGTAGAACACTTCTAATTTTTAGTCGACTTCTACTAATTCATTTAGTAAATGTTACTAATTGAATTAGTAACTCTCACTAATTGAATTAGTAGAATTTGACTAAAAATTAGTGGTTTTCTACCAATTATTAGTAGAAATGCTTACTAATTCAATTGAAGGAAGACTTCACGTTATTTCATTAATAATTTTTGACTAGTTCAGATTTAGAGAGCAGGTATAAAAAATAACCTTAAAAATCTAGTTAAATTAACCAGAATTTTTTCTGATTAAAATAAACAGAAATTCTAGTTAAAATAATCAGAAATTCTCAAACTTTTAACTTAAAAATTCCGAAATTATAACAAAAAAAATTTTACGTACAGGGTAATTTAATAAACAATTACAATTTAGTAAACTGCAGTTATAATTTAGTAAATTTCAGTTACAATTTAGAGAATTTAAGTTACCGTAACTGAAATTTAAAAAAAATTCGAGAAAATTCAGTCAAAAGCTACTAAAGAAATAACGAGAAGTCTGTCAGCAATTGTATTAGTATTTCTACTAATAATTCTACTAATGATTTAGTAACTGTTACTAATTGAATAAGTAACTGTTATTAATTAAATTAGTAACCGTCAGTAATTGAATTAGTAGAATTTGACTAAAAATTAGTAGTTTCCTACCAATTATATAGAAATACTTCCTAATTCAATTAGTGGAAGACTTCTCGCTATTTCATTAGTAGTTTTTGACTAATTAAGATTTACAGAGTAGGTATAAAAAATAATCTTGAAAAATTCTTGTTAAATTAACTAGAATATGCCCTTCTTGTTTTTTCTGTTTAAAATAAACAGAAATTCTAGTCAAAATAACCAAAAATTCTGATTAAAGTAACCAGAACTTTGGTTCAATTCTGGTTAAAACACCTAGAATTCCGGTCACCTTATCGAGAAAAAGTAGTATATGGAAATATTTAATCAGAATTCTGGTTATTTTAACCAGACATTTTTAAAAGTGAAGTAAAGAAAAAAATTCATAATTCCATAACCTAAACTACCATTGCGAGCAAAAGCCACTTCTTAAACTAAAATAAATTGTACTTTATCAATGAAAGTAAAAAAATATAACTCAAAACTTTACGAGGTTGGCTTCTGTGTTTAAAGTGTTCCTAGTCACTTATTTGTTCTAATTGAATTTTTTAAGTTTTTATGAAATGTAAATACATATTTATCATTTTCATAAATTAACGGATTCGTTAACAACTCTGATGGTGTTCGAAAAAGATTGTATTGTGACTTCATAATTTTTTTTCGCATAAATAAAGTTTATTTAAAATTAATTGAAAAAAGTGCTCCAATACATACTTAATGTTTATTTTTAATATTTTTAAGCAATTTCAAAGATGGTTTTTGATCCTTATATGGGATTTTTTTCACAGATCTTTTTTGCACATAACTTTTAAGTAATTTCAAAACAATTACATGAATTAAGGGTAAACAAAAAAATCCTGCCTTAAAGTAGTGTGTCCATTTTTTATTTTCACGAAATTTTGGTAATTTGGGAATTTTCTCCCACTGGATGTTTAAGGGTTGAAAATCATTACAACTTAATGTAATAAATTTTACTGCTAATATACAACAGATTCTGGACAGTTGCTTATTGAGGAAATTTCTCTCAAGATAAAGATTCAATTTTTAAATTTGATTTTTTAATTTTTTTATTACAGTTGTAGATCAGTCACTTATTGAAAACTGATCATTTATACTAATTTATAGCAAAAGGTTATAGAACATTCTCCTATCACATTTTACATAACGTTTGAATAAATTTACTATTTAGTTGTATTTATTTTGGCTAGGATTTCTATTTTTTATGATTTCTTATTTATTTATTCATTGAAATATTTCACTTCCTTCCTTATTTATCTTGTTTGATATACTTTTCAATTAGATACGTTCCAAATACCTACTTTAAAAAATTCAAGAACTGCCTACTTTCTTCGCCCCGCACTTTCCTTCTAATGATTCATATTTATGACTAGATGAAGATAAAATAATCAAATTAGATTATGCTAGATTTGATTTTCAAATAAATCTATAAAATGGGGCGTGAAAATGTCGTCTATCTCGATTTAGAAATTTTTACTTAAACTTAAATCACATTCCAACGAGATTGCTAGAAAGTGACTGAATTAATTAAATTTAATAGAAACTTTAAAGAGACTCATTTTGTAATTATTGTGACAAGAAGATAATTATCAGAATGAAGAAAAAAGATAATAATCATACTCATAATGAAATAAAAAAAGGATTATATTTTTGTTCCTTCTTTTTCAGTTCGTCATTTCAATATTGCAAATAAGATTCCTATTGATTTTTTTTGACAAAATGATATATCGTTTATGTAAAATTGTTGGTAATATTTTGAGCAAATTGGTCATATAATTTTAAAAATTACAATACTATTTTTTTCAATTAAAATTGTGAAATTGATAATATGTAGTTAGAAAAAGAATCGTGCTGGAATTTAAAGAAATATTGTAAGTGAAGTTCCCGTATACGTATGAAATAAAATACTTTATCACAAATTGCGTGTTAAAAGCGTGTTTATCGTTAAACATCTTCATTTATTATTGAGAAAATTATCGCATGTAACATATTAAATATTAAATTAATGATTTTTTTCGTACGGAAATATTAACTATTATAATTATTTATGTATTATGAAGGAATCACATTTTCACAGCTTCACACAAAATTTACAAGCAGTTCCGTTTTCATTTTCTAATATTTATAACAAGTGAATAACATTTTTAGTCATCATTTTTTCTTCTTCCTCATTCTATTATTATTAATTAAACGACTCTTTAAGTTTATCATTTGTCAAAAACATTGAATTTAAAGAATTTGTATCAAACAAATAAATTTACTTTTAAGGTTATTAATTATAATGTTCGTATTTTTCTGCGACCCTTTGTATAAATGGCCCTAAAGCCACTTAAAAAACAACTACAAAATTATTAATTATGCGGACCCATTTGTTCCGATATGTCGTGGGAGTGGTGTCTCTCTTGGAAAAGTGACGAACACGTCAAGGTAAAAATAAGTTTCCATCATTACCATCCGATATGGAAGAAATTTGATTATTAATTATAATTTGTTGCGATGAGATTCTGCGAGAACTATTGATTTAATTAACAAAAAAGCTGCTAATAGTTTTGAAAATTGGAACTTCTGAAGATTTGAACATTAACTTCCAAATTTCCAAAGATTCATCTCAAAATTTTTTGTAATTCCCCTTTATTATAAAGTTCATTTGCATTATTATTAGGGACACTTAAAAAAAGTGTTTTAAATGACACATGGAATAGATTTTCAACACCACAACAAATTTTCTTTCCTACTCTCTAAATCTGAATCAGTCAAAATTTTCACTGATTTCATTCAGTGACCCATTTCTAGCTAATTCATCAGTGAATTTTGATTGAATATCAGTCAATTTCACATTTCTAGCTAATTCATCAGTGAATTTTGACTGAATTTCAGCTGAAATTCAGTCAAAATTCACTGATGAATTAGCTAGAAATGGGTCACTGAATGAAATCAGTGACAATTTTACTGATTCATATTTAGAAAGTAATAAGTAAATAATCGTTCGTCATTGAAATATGCGATAATATGTCAATTACTGGTCGCAATGGGGTTTAAAAAAATTTGAAAAAATTCAATTCGCACGATCGCAGAGGGAACAGGAATTTTGTGGTGAAAGTGATAGTATACGTGTCGCCGTGATCGTTCTGTGTTCTATGAAATGACAAAACCTTCACTACGAAATACAAACTATAGTTGCACATTCGACATTCCCCTCACATTTACGGTAACCAGCTTCGCATGTAATAAGTGAGCAAGTTACAATTATGCGAGTGTAAGTATATTTGTTTATGTAACGACAAGCTGAAATACATTCGCACGATCCTTGCGGGCGGAAATAACATAACGGTATGCTAAACTCATAAAAAATACAAAATTCCTTAAACGGAAAAAATGTCGGCACAATAGACCTTTGAAAGTGATTTGAAAAGTGCAGGCACACATAGAAAAATTCAATGCAAAATGCAAGTGAGAAATAATGTGCTGGGTGACCTTTAGACATTAAACGCCCAAGACATTTATAATTCAGGGTGTAAATATATTTCACGCGTTGTACCTTTGTATAACTACGAAATTAAATTACCTTTCAGCATTTCAAATTATATTCACATATTTTATAATAGACATACTTTTATACGTCATTATTTTAATTTAGTAAACTTTATTAGACTGCTAATCAACTTGATAATTAATTTTTCTGAATAATTAACTTTTAAGGAATGTTAGTAGTGCGAAACTGAAAATATAAAATTTGTTTGAAGATCAGTTAAAAGTTTGATTGCTTTCTGAATGACTATAAAACTGTTAAGCAATAATTTTAATAATTTCAGATCGTTTCCGCATAATCTGGGATAATTCGATCCGAATCATTTAATTTCGTGCAAAATCAATATTTAACGGTTAGATCAGAGAATCTGTAACAATTTTATAGTTGAAAGGCACATTGTTTACGGACTTGTGATCAATTTAAATCGTAGATCGAAATCACGCACGATCGCTGAAATACTGAAAATTGAAAATTGTGAAGCGATATTTGTTACCGAAATGTAGGAAGCAGTGGTTTGGAACAAAATAACGCTGAAGACAATAGAGAAGCAAATCAATCGCAAATTACCACTGGTTGAAGAATTATTGCAGCCAATGGGTGACCGTGCATAAGACGTTGAATGCGAGCAATCCTATTATGAATAAGTTTTCTTTGAATTAAACTCTCTCGCTTCTAGGAAAAGTCTGTGAAAAATCTATTTCTAGAAAAATGCATCACAAAAACACTCTGATGATATTATGAAACCCCAACCAGAAAATAGGGAAAATCAACACCAGAGAAAATTAGATTTACAGATTTAATTTATCTTTTCGTTGTATTAAATATTTTTGTCAAAATTTCAACATTTTGGAAGTACACGATTTCTACGAAACTTCGCATAGAAAAATTTTGAGTCCTTCAAGTATTATACTTTGTACTTTTATAAAAAACTAATTTTTAAAATCGTGAGTTACCAAAATGATTCAAAAAATGTATCAATGACCGAATCTATTTCAAATCATGCAGGCCGGCGAGTGACCTGTTCAGAATGGGCTTTACGTGAAAAATAAGGGAATATGTATTTTTTAAAATAATATAGCGACATATATGATGTTTTATGAAGCGAAATATCTTTATGAAGAAAATTAAAAAAATAATTTAAAATGGTAAAGCTATTTTGATTTTTGGAAAAAAGGAAAAAAAATTTCTCAAAAACCCCAACTTTTTTTCCCTGAAATTTTGAAGAACAATAGGTACCAATGTTGGCTATTTATAATAAATTTTGCATTTAGTATCTTTTGTTTTTCGGGAGAAAAAAAAATTTTTATTTTTGTTTCAAAACCTTGCCGTTTTGGCAATTTTTGAAATTTTAAGGTTTTTTTTATTTCAATTTATCAAGTTTTTTACACTCCTTCGAAACCGATGATAGAAACAAAGAAATAATAAAATTTAGTAATGCTATTTCGATTTTTTGACAAAACAAACCATGAGATTTTCTTCAAACAAGGAAAGAATAAAAAATGGTAAGGCTACCTACCATATATTTTAAAACTGGATTGTACTTATATTTCAAGTAACAAAAAATTCTACTTTTCTTATTGTTCTCACATTTATTGTATTCTAGAAAAAGTATAATTTTTTTCTTGAAATACAAATATAATCCAGTTTAAAAATTTATGGTAGGTAGACTACTCAACTCATTTATGGTAGGTAGGTATTACCACCCAACAGACCTGAAAATTCCAGCGCAAAAATAGGTATCTGTTTGAAGAAAATTTCGTTCTTTATTTCTTAAAAAAATCGAAATTTACCTTAACTTTACCAGTTTTGTTCTTTCTTTATTTTTCTCATTAGTTTCGAAAGAGTGGAAAAAACTTGATAAACTGAAACAAAAAAAAACTAAAAATCTCAGAATTTGCCAAAATGGCAAAGTTTTGAGGCAAAAATATAAAATAATTTTCTTCTGTCGAAAAACAAAAAAAAAACAAATGGGAAAAAGGTAAATCAGGATGACTAGCATTTCTCCTTAAAAAATTCCAAGACTTTTCCAGGTTTTCCAGTTAAAAAAAAAATT
The DNA here is from genome assembly GCA_037177015.1 of Euceroptres primus. NCBI lineage: Eukaryota > Metazoa > Arthropoda > Insecta > Hymenoptera > Figitidae > Euceroptres > Euceroptres primus. The sequence continues at coordinate 6,843 of JBAGKK010162957.1, read as the reverse complement.
TTTTCCAGGTACCATTTTTTAATTATTACCATAAAATTTAATGGAAAAAATTTTTTTCTTGTACCTGTACGATAGAAATAATTTACACAACTAAATGAACCATATAAAATGTTTATTATGCGATTTTTTAAATTATTGAGTGCATCTAACTGTATCTGACTATCTGTATAAGCTCAAGAAACTATTTTTGTTTAAGGGAATAGTTTCTAAAAAGAATTAGTAGTTTTCTGCTAATGAAATAGTGCAAAGTCGTTTATCAATTGCTATAGTAAGCATTTCTACTAATTTTTAATAAAAAAACTACAATTTAACAGTACAAACATTAAAAATTAACTAACTATCCCTAATGAATGAAGTAGTAAGCCTGAGTGAATCAATAGTTTTCTACAGAAGCTTACTAAAGCAATTGATTAACAACTCCTCACTCTCTAAATCTGAATTAGTCAAGAACTACTAATGAAACAACGAGAAGTCTTCTACCAATTGAATTAATAAGAATTTCTACTAATAATTAGTTAAAAACTACTAATTTTGAGTCAAATTCTACTAATTCATTTAATAATACTAAATGAATTAGTAATACTAAAGGCGGATTTCACCAACTGTGATTAAAATTTTAATCAATGATTAACTCAGTTTAACCGCTCGTGATTGGCTTGTTAAGGAGTTAATCCTTGATTAACTTTTTAACCAGAGTTGGTGAAACCGGCCCTAAGTATTAGTCCAAGGACCATCACAGTTGTCTGCGGTGAAGGGAAGGTGATAACCCCACTTGGTGTGTCCCCAGATGTCGGGTAGGGGAATGCTCGCTGGAAACAGAGGGCAGGGCTGAAATAAAATAGGCCTCGTGGACCAAACACACATGATCGGTGCCCACTGGGAGAGCTCCGAACCGGAGACGGTAGGAGGGACCCGGGATGGAGCTGCTGTGAGCCTGCTCTGCCGAGGTGTAAGTTGCGGCCGGACATCAGGAATCCAGTCCCTTCGGGCCCTGATCAGGAAGTGCGTGGTGGCTGCAAAGGTCGGAATCTGCAGTGCTCCGAGCTAGTACGGTCCGTCCGTGCATTTCGGGACCGGTTAAACGAAGGCTGGGACCCAGGAAACTGGGACAGGACTACGGTTCGAGGGTATATCCGTTCCCAGCTTTTTCGGTTTGCCCCCCCCCCAAGCACGAAGCGCTGGATAAATATGTATAGATACCGCAGAAATGAAAAAACAACGAAGCAACAAGGAGAACGACAATAGCATGGACACGGACATGGCATACAGCAAGAAGGCAAATGAGGGGATAGATACCAAATGGACGTATATCTTACAAAGGCTACATCTTACAAAAGGAGATTGCAGAGGCTGTTAAAATGGGGCTCTCTGAACTTCGTCGGAGGTACGAAGAGCTAGAAATGCAAGAGGAAAAATTTCTTGCCATAATCAGAACAGGAGCAAAACAGATGCATGAAAAAACTTTAAATAGAACAAACCTTGATAGCTGCGTGAAGAGTGGTCTACAGGTCCTCGTGGATGCTATCAATTCCCTTGATGAACAAAGGAGTATCCTAAAAAAAGTCAGAGAGTGCCTGAGGACTGCAGAGTCCGGGCAACCCCACTCACTCCTGCGGTTACACTCTCAACCAAAACGGCGCCTAAAAATCCATGGAAAAACACCCTCGCGCCTACCAACAAGTGTAAGAGGGCAGGAACGGGTACGCAAACCCCTAACGGAGAGGAGGTATTCAGACCAGTCAAAAGATCAGTTTTAGAGATTGATCAAACTTGGACACACGTTTAAAGGCGGAAAAAGAAAGCACAGGAACTTCCCGACTCCGAAAATCGGGTAAACCCGAGAAATAGGGGAAAACGTAAAAGAATCCGCTCTGAAGCGGTCCTTATTAAACCAGCGGAAGGTCGTAACTACGCAGAGGTAGTACGGACCATAAAATCCAAAGTTAAACCAGAGGACTCCTCAGTCATCATAAAATCCATGAGGAAAACAAAGCAGGGCGATGTTTTGCTAGAGATAGGCGCGTCTGAGGTAAACAGGATAAAGTTTGGCGAAGCTTTACAGCAAGCGGTCGAGAGAGCCGGAGAAGTCCATCAACTCACACCGAAAAGCCAGATTAAGATACTGGATCTTGACGTGGATACCGAAGTGGAAGACATCAAGAAAGCCCTTAAAACATTTCTTGGTGACGACTGGACGGAAAATCCCAAAATCAACCTCACGAAGAAGGACTACAGATGTAGTCTAAAAGCCTTCGCTGAGTTGAACGAAACAGCGGCCAGGAGGCTAGATGGCGCCTCCAAGATAAAAATAGGCTGGATAAACTGCCGGGTTCGCATTAAGACAAAGGTGGAACGATGTTTCCGATGCCACGGCTATGGACACATCGCACCTGTATGGCCGACCGCAGAAACTTATGTTGGAAATGTGGCCAAGACGACCACAAGGCAGCTGAGTGTTCAAGGAGCCCAAAGTGCATCCTGTGCTCAAACAGGACAGACGAAACCCCTTCTTCTTCTTCTTCTTTATTGTGGGTTCTTGCGTAGCAAAATTCCAGATTTCTACCCTTACATATGTAGGATCTAAATATATTCCTTGTGTTAACAACTCCTCTTAAATTCAATTATGTGAGCAATCTTCAACTCAACAAATCCTTGATCAGATAAATATTTAGTATAAAGTCTCAGAAGTTGTACAAATCGGCCAGTAGAACAATTTTAACTTAGTAGAGGTTAGTTGAGGATATGTCACTCGTACAGGCCACCTTCGACTCAGGGGTGTGTCTCCTCCGTCCGTCACGCACACATTATGCGTAGTGACTGGGCGTAACGCTTGTTTAGGAAGGGGAAGGAAAGCAGCGACGAAGGTAACCACCTCCCACCCACAGTAGCACCAACTTAAAAAAACATAATGGTTCAACCAACTTAACTCTAGAAACTTAAAAAATTAACACATATTCTACCCCTTTGAATAACTATTATCAAACTATAATATTCCCTGAATTAAAAAAACCTTCCCAATTCCAAGATAAAATCTATATTCGGATAAAAAAAAAAGTCCAAGATATCAACTTCCTCGGGTCTGTCAATCGAGAAACGGTTATACAAAAAACCATATAGTAAAGGCTGGCCCACAGAAAGAAGAGGACAAAAGTGCACTAAATGTCCTAAATCTCTCAGAGCCGCTCCGCAAGTGCATTCTATCGACAAGTCCCAACCCATTCTGATAAAATGATTCCCCGTGCAAATGTGAGTGGATCTCAGCCTGGTGATCAAATTAATGGCAGCCCTTGGAGCCTCTAATCCCACAAACCATGGTCTGGGGTTTTTTTAGTTGATCCTAGAAAAATATTGAGAACGAGATCCACTTACGGATCCGTAGGGCCAAAGGATACACTGCCAGTCACAATGGTCCTTCTCCACAATATTTTTAATACCATCTAAAGGCAACTTAACTGAAGAGTAGAGTTCAATTGCAGTCGCTGTTTTAGAGTCCTTATCCGCTATCAAGTTCCCACGAATACCCGAATGAGAAGGAATCCATATGAAGGAGATCAATTTCACACTATTCTTAATACGACCTATCAAGGTAAAGATTTTCATTATCACCACTGAGAGCCTAGAATCCTTAAAACCGCTCTTGATAGACCATAGAGCAGCACGAGAGTCCGAAAGGATAATAGAACTCTTTATGCCTTCCACAATTTTGCCTATCCACAAAATTAGGATAGGATTGACGTAAGATATTCGCACATTCATCTATTGGAAATTCAGCATTTTTGATGTCGAAACCCGATTCCAAGTCTACCTGAGGTGCGCCTAGTAAATCTTTCCATTCAAGGTCAAAATAAAAAGGTTTATTTTATCGAGCACAACATTTTAAGATACCCACCAAACCTTCATAAGCAGCGAGAAGGACAATTTTGGCAGAATTCACTCTAAAATTCCCATGCAATTGCCGACTCATCTCCGATAAAAGTTGGAGTTTCGAGAGTAGTGGGTTATCCTGCCACGAGAAATTCCTCAAGATAAACCTATTAGCCAGTAAACTCCTTCGAAGAGATAAAGGAGGCTCATCTGCTTCAGCCAATAAGAAAGTAATGGGAGTGGAACTCAAACATCCGAGAACGACTTTGAGAGCCACATAGTGAGCCCTGTCTAATATCTTAAGAGCCGAAGGACTCGCCTTCCAAAAAAGTGGAACACCCCATTCAAGATAAGCTCTAACCAAATTTCTCATTACAAGACGAAGAAGGAGAGGGCTAGGACCCCATGAAACCTTGGCGATCACCTTTAGCACATTAGTAGTCCGTAGAGCCTTGGAAGCAATGTATTTAATATGAGGAACCCAGGAGAGTCGTCTATCAAGAAGGACACCCAAATAAAGAAGGGTATTATGACAGGGGATATCAATCCCATCTACATTGAGAGAAATATCATCAAGTTTAAGCTTCGAGCGGGAGAACAGACAGAGCTGCGTTTTAAGAAGTGAAATTTCGAGACCTAATTCCCTAAGCCAAGGTGAAATTAATTCAATAGCAAGTCGTAACTGCGTAAGAGCCTCCTCTGGGTTTTTGAAACGAATGTACAATAAGAGATTATCCGCATAAATAGCCACGCGAACATTGGGCAGGAGAACCTCCAGGAGACAAAACACCTCCCTGCGGAACACCAACCCCGCATTCCCTAAATTCACCAGATTGAGCGAAGAAATATAGACGTCTCCTAGAGGTGAGAAAGCCCACGAAATTAACTATCCTACTAGGAACGCCCAGATTGTGAAGCTGCCTAACTAAAACACTTGGAAGGATACTATTAAAAGCCCCTGTACTATATCCGTAGTAACCATAGAAACACAGTCAAGAGCCGAGCTACCACGTCGAAAACCAAACTGGTATCTTAGGAATCCTTCCCTCTCGTTCCACCCTATGCTCCAACCTCTTCTGAATCAGCCTCTCAAACAGTTTACAAAAAACTGATGTCAGAGAGATAGGTCTAAAGCTCTTTCCGGACGGCTTAGGGACAAAAAACACAAGCGTGTTCCGCCATGTTTCAGGAAACTTAGAAGACAGAAAAAAGCAGTTGAATAATTTCAAAAGAAACGCCAGCACTGGTTCCGAGAACCTCCTCAAGATTTCATAAGAAACGCCGTCCAGGCTGGGCGCGGACTTCTTTTTACAGACAGAGAGAGCTAAATTAAATTCAAGAGAGGTGAACAGATCATTAAAAGCGTCAGATTCATCGACAACAGGAAAGAGAGGAATATCTGCGGGAATGATATCCGACCTAATTAGATCCTCCTGTAAACGACGAATCTCAGCAGACTCTGGATCATTGATTATATTAGTATTTTTAGAGGCGTTCCTGTTAAGAAGGAGTTTACAACACCCCAAATTTTATTCAATCTCGACGATGTATCAAGAGATTCACAAAAAGTTTTAAAAGAAGAGAACTTTTGACTTCTAAGATACCTTTTCATCAACTGGTCAACCTTCTCAAACATCGACACTTCGAATCCCGGTTTAAGATGGGTTTTAGATATTAATTATCTTAAACCGAGATAGTCCTTGACCGCTTCTGAACGCAAACAGTCAGGGTCGTATGAACCACTTCCAGTCGGAATACCCTGACACTTCGAATCCCGGTTTAAGATGGGTTTTAGATATTAATTATCTTAAACCGAGATAGTCCTTGACCGCTTCTGA
>JBAGKK010162859.1:0-23658 GCA_037177015.1 Euceroptres primus | reverse complement strand
AATATTGAATATTTAATTTGTTCCTTAATCAATTTAGAAATATTTTTTTTCATCAAAAATTATTAGGTGAATATTGACGATTTTTTAATTTTCACCCATAAACGTAATCAAAACATTTAATTTCTTTTGGAAGCAAGTGAAATTAAATTTCTTTCCAGTATAAAAACAATAAACACAACTTAGTTTCTTTTGGAAGCAAGTCAAAAAAAAGATGCTGTTTCTTAAGGAAAAAGATTTATTTCCAGTATAAACTCAATAAACACAATTTCAATTGAAGACATGAGAATGACAACTCGTTAAAGACCACTTAAAGTTGGCCCCTAAGTATTGGTTAAATTTACCTAATTCAGGGGTCAACTTTAAATGGTCATTACCGTGTTGTCATTCTCATGTCTTCAATTTAATTCTTTTTTGAAGCAAGTCAAATTAAATATGCTGTTCCTTAAGAAAAAAATTATTCCCAGTGAAAAATATCCCTTTTTCCATGCTGTTTCTTAATTAAGAAGATTTATTTCCAGCATAAACGTAATAAACACATTTAATTTCTTTTGGAAACAAGTCAAATAAAAGATGCTGTTTCTTAAGAAAAAAGATTTATTTCCAGTATAAACGCAATAAACACATCTTAAATTTAATTTCTTTTGGAAGCAAATCAAATTAAAGCTGCTGTTTCTTTAGGAAAAAAATTATTTCCAGTGAAGAATATTTCTAACATTAATCAAATTTTACAATCAAAAGATTTTTTAACCCCAAGCATCTGCTGTCATCTGATGTCAATGTGACCAGATACAATCTGGTTATAAATTAAAAAATAAATTAAACTTGCTTCTTAAGGAACATCATCAATAAATTCCACTCTTCAGTATCTCTAATAATCCAACTCCACAATTGTTCTAAATTCAAAAACTCTGGCTTGTAATTCAACACTGGATCTGGTATTAATTGAAGATAAGTATACCATCTGATACAACGAACATTCATAACTTGAACAATCAATCTGAATTCAAGACTCTAGACCCTTAAATTACACAATCTTTAATCTTACTTATGCACCGAGGTCATCGACACCTTCATCACTGACCTTCATTTGGATGGTAGTTTTTCATTTGGGAATATTTGGATGATAGTTTTTCATTAAGGAATATTTGGTTTTTCAACGAGGAATATTTGGATAATAATTTTTCATTGAGAAATATTTGGATGGTAGTTTTTTAAGGGGTTGTTTGAATATCGATTGAAGGTCAATGATGAAAAACTACCATCCAAATATTTCTCAATGAAAAACTATCATCCAAATATTCCTCAATGAAAACTACAATTCAAATATTCCTCAATGAAAACTACAATTCAAATATTCCTCAATGAAAAACTACCATCCAAATATTCCCCAATGAAAAACTACCATCCAATTATTCCTCAATGGAAAAAAATTACCACCCAAATATTCCTAATGAAAAACTACCATCCAATTATTCCTCAATGAAAAACTATCATCCAAATATTCCCCAATGAAGAGCTACCATCCAAATATTCCTCAATGAAAAACTACCATCCAATTATTCCTCAATGAAAAACTACCATCCAATTATTCCTCAATGAAAAACTATAATCTAAATATTCCTTAATGAAAAACTACCACCTAAATATTCCTAATGAAAAACTACTATCCAATTATTCCTCAATGAAAAACTACCATCCAATTATTCCTCAATGAAAAACTACCATCCAAATATTCCTCAATGAAAAACTACCATCCAAATATGCCTCAATGAAAAACTACCATCCAATTATTCCTCAATGAAAAACCACCATCCAAATATTACTCAATTTCCTCTTGATTCAATAATCTAATTTACAACCGTTTCGATGACTTTCCTCTTAAAATAGCGATAGACCAGTGGTTCTCAACTGGTATCCCTTCTTCCTTAAAGCCCCACAGATGGTTAGAAACAAATGACACCAACTTCACAGCCGATTATCAGAATGAAAAATGCAAGAAAGATTTGTACTCACAGCAGCCTCGGCTCCAGACATCCATCCCGTGAGAAGGACAACCACTCCGAAGACCCAGAGGACTTCCGGAAATGCGCTTGGTAAGATGCGACCCTTGGGCCGCATCCTGCCCCTGTAACTCTCTCTTCTCTCTTGTCAGACCTCACCGCTCTCGATTTTCTGATGATCCACCCTGAATCCAGCGGAAACTCTCCAGATCCTCGGTGACTGATCCTCCTTCAACCTCTCGTGTTACCGCAGCTCCCGGTGGAGATCTCGCGGCATGTCCTTAACCAGGAAGAGCCTGAAGGGCCAGAAACTCACGAGCGGTTTAAGGTCCACGCCGCGGCGAGTCTCGGAGGATATCGAGTCGGTCGAGCCGAGCCTTGGTTCGTTCTGTCGTCGCAGAGTTCTGGTCCTCTCTCTCTTTCTCTGTCCCTCGCTCTTGGAGTCACCTCCTCCTTCTCTTGACTCTTTCCTCAGCAGCTTCGCCTTCAGCCCTGTGCTGTATCCTTGCGCGGTTCTTTGCTGTCGCGCGTGCTGTCGTGCGGGCTTCGCGGTCGGATATTCGTATAACTATAACGCATGGACGGATTACACCGCGGGCCCGGGAGAGCCAGGAGGAGAGAAGAAGAGTGAGAGAGAGTGAGGAGGTGAAGAAGAGGAGAGAGTGAGCCAGGAAGAGAGAGGGAGAGAAAGAACGGCCGCGCAACAGTCCCTGGGAGATGCGCGATCTGCTCTGCCTCTGCTTGCTCTGGTGCACTGCTCGCGGTTGCTAGTCTGGACCGAGAGCGCCGAGTCTGGAGTCTGGTAGTCAGAGAGTCAGGCAAGAAGCTTTCTCAGCAGACAGCAACTAGTAGGGAGGTTCTCTCTCGCGAGCGAGCGAGTGAGAGCTCGGAAAAGACCGGGACCTGGAAACCCCGTGCAAGGTAGGCACGGGGGAGGATCATCATCAGAGATCATCATCAGAGAGTGACAAGAGCAGGAAGCTGCACCCGGACCACAAACCACCACCACCAACAGCAACCTCTTTCGGCGGAGGAATTCTAGCTGGCGTGGCTCGTGTCCACCGCCTCCACCTTCCTTCCCTCCTCAGTTCATTCAGAGTCCTCCCTGGATGGGACGACTCCGCACACGTCTCCTCTCCACGGTGCCCGCCGCCCGAGATTATTTGCCCGACAGTCCCTCCGTAAACGGAGTTCATAAGGCTCCTGCCTCATCGACTCCCTAGACCCCACAGGAATAGGGAGGTCGAGATGATCCGGCCGGGATTGCGGTGAGTCCACCCTTATTCTTACACTCCATCTTCTTCTCATCTCTTCATCTTTTTCATCATCTTCTTGCTCTTTATTCATTTCTTCACTGCTTCATCAACTTCATATCCTCTTTTCTTTCCACTGATCCTTCCTGTCATCCTTCAACTTATCCTTCCTCTGAATCTTTAACTCTGCTGGTCCATCCTCTCATTCTTAGTTTCAACCTTCTCCACCTGCTTCTCCATCTTAAACCTAGGATTCTGAATCACCTTCTTCTTTCTCTTTCCCTACATTCAGTCCATCATCATTTACAAAAATGATGATTTACTTCAAGATGATGATATTTCATCATGATACTTCATGATGATATGTACTTCATTCAGTCCATTATCATCTATAAAAATGATTATGTACTTCATTCAGTCCATTCTCTTCTAGAAAAATGATCATGTACTTCATTCAGTCCATTCTCTTCCAGAAAAATAATTATGTACTTAATTCAGTCCATCATCTTCTAGAAAAATGATTATGTACTTCATTCAGTCCATCATCTTCTAGAAAAATGATTGTGTACTTCATGCAGTCCATCATCTTCTAAAAAAATGATTATGTATTTCATTCAGTCCATCATCTAGAAAAATGATTTATTTCACTCAGTCCATCATCATCTAGAAAAATGAAGATGGACTGAATGAATAGAAATCATCCAGAAAAATGATGATTAACTGAATGAAGAGAAATCATCTAGTAAAATGATGATGAACTGAATGAGGAGAAATCATCTAGTAAAATGATGATAAACTGAATAAAGGGAAATCATCTAGTAAAATGATGATGAACTGAATAAAGGGAAATCATCTAGAAAAATGATGGACTGAATAAAGGGAAATCATCTAGAAAAATGATGGACTGAATAAAGGGAAATCATCTAGAAAAATGATAATGGACTGAATCAAGGGAAAGAAAGAGAAGTAGGTGAAGTTATTCTCCTTCCTCTGCATCTTCTCAAATTGTTTTCATCAACTTCGTTAACCTCGTAACCTTTTGACCTCATAACTTCACCCTTTTCACTTCTTGTATTATCTTACTCCTCACATCTATCTTGTATCTTTAAGGGCAGGTACCAGACTGTCACGTGACCAATTCTTTAAAGCGAACATACTCGTAAACTAATAATTCGAACAGATTTTCCATACCAGAGAGCTATAAAGGAAATAACAACAAATGGCTGTCTGGTATGGAAAATCCATTGTTTTCATTTAAAATTCATTCATTAAAATGGATAAAGGAAATAACAGTGAATTGCTGTCTGGTATGGAAAATCCATTGTTTTCATTTAAAATTCATCCATTGAAATGGATTTTCCATACCAGGCAGCCTGGTATGAAAAATGGGTTTTCCATACCAAACAACCTGGTATGAAAAATGGATTTTCCATACCAGACAGCCATAAAAAAATACCGAATGGCTGTCTGGTATGGAAAATCCATTCGAATTATTATTTTACGAGTAAGTTCGCTTTAAAAAATTGGTGACGTCGCACTTTGGTACCTGCCCTTAAGCATCTTCATTAATTCTCATCAAAATCCTTTTTTCATCTTTCAAGACTCTTAAGATCTTCACTCATGATCCTTCAGACCCACTTTCCTCCAGATATGTGCCTGTAGTTCTGAACGTTCAAATTAACGATTCATTTGAATTCATTTTCATCAAAATGAAAATTTTTATTTGATTTCATTTTAAATTCAAATTCGTTCTAAAAGATGGATTTATTAATAAAATCGTTGATAATAAATAATTGGCTATAGGGTCTAAAAGAAACTAATAAACTTTAATACATTGTTATGATTTTATCCCTTAAAGAAACTAATGAACTCTAATACCTTGATATTATTTTATCCCTTTAAAAAAATAATGAACTCTAACTAAACTAATGAACACCTTGATATGATTTTATCCCCTTGCTTTAACTCACTAAGCTATTTAGTTGATCATAAAGAAACTAATGATAAGAAAGCTCATGAAACTTCTCTTTATTTTCTGGATGGAACAATATTTCATTTTCATATTTATTTATTTAAAATAAATTTCAGTTAAGAAAAAAAATTTCGTTTATTTGAACGTTCAAAACTTCAGGTACATCAAATATTCACCTCTGAGATAAAGTCACTCTAATCAGTCTGATCCAACACCTGATTAATTTCATTCTTTTATTCCATTTTCATTCATCCTTCACTTTCCTTCTTCTCTCGTGATTAGATACTCCCAATTTCCTCTAGTTGAGCACCACTGACATACTCTCACTTTCATCTACTTCCTCTTCCTCTCATGATCTTCATATCTCCTAATGCTACAGAATAATCTTCTTCAATTATCATTTATTTTTTACTTATAATTATTTTTTGACAATCATTTAATTTTTTTGTATCTTTTAATGCTTTTTATTTAAAATTTTCTCTTGTGCTTTATCAACAACTTAAAAAATGAACATCATCATTCAAGTGTCTTCAGCAATTAATTTATTATCATCATCTCATTTTAAATTAATTTCAATTTAAAATTAAATTTTAATTTTATTTTAGTTTAATTGGAATCTAATTTTATTTTCCCCGAGGATCCGAAACCAGTGTCTCGTGAAGAATCTCAATTTGTGGCGTCGGGTCAGAACTTGTGTGATTCATTTATGATAAGGAAATGTGGATATTATTACAGCAGTTCAGTTATTCGTGACTTCAAAGTGCAGATCTTTGTTTCCACTTTTCTCGTTTTTTAAATTGTAAAAACAGTAGAGTAAGAGAACCAATTCTTGGCACCTTAGCCCAATTATTGTCGTGCCAAAAACTGAAGTGAATTTATTTAATTTTGGATCAATATTTGATTGCAGTGGATTATGCGTAAAAATTATGGTAGAATTAAATTAATTAAAGCAAAATAAGCTAAACAGTCGTATTATCTAATAAATTAAAGAGAGGTATCAACAACTGGGGGGGGGGGTGTCAAGAATTGGTGCTCTTTTCAAATTTTCTGGATTATGATAATTCAAATTGAGAGAATGAAATTGAGAAATTGAGAATTGAGGATTTAAAGTTAACTTTCAACTGAAGAAGTTTAATTAAATAGAATTCTATTAGTTTCCAGTACTTCACTTTGAGTTCGGAATATTTATTTTAATTATTTTGAAAAAATAAACCCATTCAAAGTGTTAATTTACTTTTCGTTTATTATGGATATTGATATCCTCTTATTGATATTATTTTATTTTTAACTTTAATCAGTTCGGTGCACATTAATTGTTACCTACAACTGTTATCGTTCATTTGTGTCTTGTTGTTTCCTTAAAATCTCTTTTTCGCTTTTATTCATTACTACTTTTAATTTCCTTCGGTTACTTCTTTTTCTATTAGTTTAGATTTATCAATTTATTCTCAGCTATTTTTAGTTAGTTGTTTTTAGCTATTTTTTAGCTATATTTCACTTGTTATTTTTAGTAACTTGTTTTTCAAATGCTTACTAATTATTTTGAAGAAATTAAGAATGTTAATTATTTAATATTTCTTAATTATGTAGTACAAGTATAGTATTTCTTCTTTTCGCAGTGTAAACTTTTTCTGAAATGTTAACTTTATATATAGTTGTTTTCATATTTAATTATAGCTGTTTTCACCTTTAATTATAGTTGTTTTCATATTTAATTATAGCTGTTTTCATCTTTAATTATAGTTGTTTTCATCTTTAATGATAGTTGTTTTCATCTTTAATTATAGTTGTTTTCATCTTTAATGATAGTTGTTTTCATCTTTAATTATAGTTGTTTTTATCTTTAATTATAGTTGTTTTCATCTTAAATTATAGTTGTTTTCATCTTTAATTATAGTTGTTTTCATCTTTAATTATAGTTGTTTTCATCTTTAATTAAAGTTGTTTTAATCTTTAATTGTTAATCTTCCTTTGGATTTTCTTTATCTTTTATTTTTTGTGTTTCGTTTTCTTCTCCTTTCGTTTATTTATATTTACTTACTTATTTACCGTCTTTTGACTTTTTTCTGTTCTTAATTTTCGCGGTTTTCTATTTTTCGCACCTTTACAGTGACATTAAGCCCCAGACTTTGGTACTGTTGAGAAAATCCATTTTTCGATTACGAATGGTTCCTAGTCGTCCAGACAAATTACTTTTCAATTGTCAGTATTACTTTCTTAATTTAAAATCTTTATTCAGTTGCTTTTTATTTTTAATGTTCCTTTAGTTTACTCTTAAAAAAAAATCTGAAGTTTTCGAACATTTTTAACCAATGTGGTATTTCTTTTTCTTTCTTTTCTTCTTTTCTTCGTTTTAAAAAAAATTATTTCCAGTACTTCCAAAGTTCTATGATTTAAAATATCTCCACCACTTTCTCACACTTTTCAACTTCTTAAATTTTAGTGTAAGCACATATCTGCAATTTTCCCATCTCAACCTTTTCTCACGCATCTCTGGTTTCGATAATTCTAAAGACTTTTCTACCTCACCCAAAACTGTGACCTTCATTACTTCATTCCCTTGACTTCATCTCTCCCAAATTCTTGCATTCCTCTTTTTTCCCTTCTTTTCCCTTAGTCCTTTTTCTTCGTCTGGCTTTATTTTCTCGTTATCCTCCTTCCTCTTTTTCCCTTATCTCCTCTCCTTGTCTTCCACTCTCTTCTTTTATTTTCCCTTCTCTCCCCATTCTCTCCTTTTACCTTTTTTCCCTCTTCCTTTCTTCTTTGCATAACTTTATTTTTTCTGATCAAAATTGCACTAAACTCAGTACCATTTTCATTTTACCGAAAAATTTCTTCTTCTCGTTTCTTAAAGTCTCACGACTTCTCCATAAATTCAACAGCCGATAACGGTCCGATTGGCAAATTACCCATCATCCTCTTCGTCATCATTATCGCTATTATCCTTTTTTTCCTTCTTCCTCGGCCTCTTCCCTTGAAATCAGTGCTTCCGAGCCGAAAATTCGCTGGTATCCGATCAAAGATACTGGGCCTTCTTTTTATCCTGGAATCTTTCTTCCTATATAATACGTTTCACCCACATACTCATCCACCTGATCCTTGTCCTTTCACGTGCGAGCCCTCTGACTCGATTCTGAAACACAGCGTGCTAGGCAGACTTACATTACTATACTTTTGCCTCACGATCATCCGCCATTATCGAACGGGATATTTTTGTACTCCTGCCCCATACCGGAAATATTCCGATCGAGTTAACAAGTCGAGGCGTTTTTAGAACACCCACTGTTCAGACAAAATCCACCAATTCCCCTCCTCTTTGTTTCCTTTTTCCTCTTTTTTAAATTATTTTTCCTTTTCCTATTCCTCTTACGAATTTCGTGTTTAGAATCTAAGATATTTATTGCAATAAGATTTCTTTCCAGACATTCATTTACTTATTTATTTTCATTGCTTCCTGGTCACACTGTTAGAAAATTCTTGATATTTCAACCACTTTTCAGTTATTGTGATTGAAAATTCATTTACTGGAGCTGAAATTTCAAATACTGTGGCTAAAAATTCATTTACTTTTGGTTGAAAATTCAATTACTTTTGGTTGAAAATTGATTCAGTTACGGTAATTGTATAAAACTTCAACGAAAGTAATTGAAGTTTTTTCTAACAATGTATCTGTCTCTAATGAGCCAAAAATTCGATTTTTAGTAGTTTTCATTTTGCTTTGTGAACAATTTGTTCATTACACAAATTGGTTTATAAGAAGTGAAATTTCTTTCATCTGTAAACAAATATTTATTTTTATTTCATTTATTTATATTTATTTTTATTCTTTTTATTTATATTTATTTCTACCTTACTTATCTATATTTATTTTAACTTTATTTATATTTATTTTTATTTTACTTATTTATATTTATTTTTATTTTACTTATTTATATTAATTTTTATTTTACTTATTTATATTTATTTATATTTTATTTATTTGCATTAATTTTTATTTTATTTATTTATATTTATATTTATTTTATCTATTTACATGCCGAATCCATTTCAAATCATGCAGGCCGGCACACAGTGATTCAGAATTGGATTTTTGCGGACAAATCAGTATACAGGGTAACAATTTTTATTTGATTTAGACGTTCTTTTTTAAAAATTGAAGCTGAATAATTTTTCCAGTGATCACTCGAGGCCGACATTTGATTTTTTGCTTCTGCAAAATTCTATTTAAATAACAAAAGTAGAAAAAATGTTGTTTTCAGAAAAATCATTATTTTAACCTGACAAAAATGATTTGTGTAAATCGAATATTGAGTAAAATCAATTCATTTGCAATTAAAGTACGTAAATAATTGATTTGATGAGTAAAATAATTGTTATAAACAAATTTCATAAACAATTTCTCTAATGTACTATTTTAGAACAGGAAAATTTTTTTCTTCACTAGAATTGCTAACATTTATCATGAAAGTGTCATTTAGTAACAAAAAATTTATGAAAATGATGAATTGTTGTTGTTATAAACAAATTTTACAAACATATACTCGAATTTAATATTTTCAAGGAAAAAAAAGTATTTTCTGACTTAAAATTACTGAGATTTGTTATTAAAGTGTCAGATAGTCAAAAATTAAGAATTGCTATTCTCACTAACAAATTTTGTGAACAAATACTCAAATTTGATATTTTTAAACAGAAAAAGAATATTTTCTGGCAAAAATTACTGATATTTGTTATGGAAGTGTCAGCCAGTTACTAAACATTGTTAAAAATTGAGAATTTTTATTGTTATAATCAAAACATTATAAACAAATAATCAAATTTTAAATTTTCAAGCAGAAAAAGTAATTTAATTACTGCAATTCGTTATGAAAGTGTTCTTTGTTTTCTATATCTGTTACAATCTACTTTATTTAATGACAAAACGTATCGTTATAAAAATATCATGAACAAATGCAGTTTTTATTCGCGAAGAAAATATTTTATTGTCGATTGATTTTTGTAGTTGAAAATAAATTCGAACAATTTCAATCAGAATTGGTCAAAAAATACGCTGACGTTAGAGAAAAATATGAAAATTAAACGTTTATTTATGAATTTTTTTATAGCAATAACAATTCTTAATTTTTAACAATGGTTCCTGGCTGATACTTTCATAACAAATATCAGTGATTTTAATCCAGAAAATATTTTTTTTGTTTAAAAATGTCAAATTTGAGTATTTATTCATATAATTTGTTTATAAGACTAACAATTCTTAATTTTTGATAATGTTTTGTGGCTGACACTTTTATAACTATTTTCAGGAATTTTAAGCCAGAAAATACTTTTCATCTGTTCGAAAATGTCAATTTCGAGTATTTGTTTATAAAATTTGTTTATAACAATAACAATTCTTAATTTTTAACAATTTTTTGTTACTGGAAACACTTTCATAACAAATCTCAGTAATTTTAGGCAACAAAATACTTTTTCTGTTTGAAAATATCAATTTTGAGTATTGATTTATGTCATTTATATCATTTATGTCATTTCTTAATTTGTGACAATACTTTGTTATTAGCTGATACTTTCTTAACAAATATTAATAATTTTAAGCCAGAAAATACATTTTGCCCACTTGAAAATGTTAAATTCGAGTATATATTTATAAAATTTGTTTATAACAACAATTCATCATTTTTATAAATTTTTTGTTACTAAATGACACTTTCATGATAAATTTTAGCAATTCTAGTGAAGAAAAAAATTTTCCTGTTCTAAAATAGTACATTAGAGAAATTGTTTATGAAGTTTGTTTATAACAATTATTTTACTCATCAAATTTATTATTTACGAACTTTAATTGCAAATGCATTTTTTTTTCTGAAATTGTCATGAAGTTTCTAATTAAAAGAACTGACATCGAAAAAAACGAATTTTTCTGCCTGCATAATGCATTTGTTCATTAAATTTGTTTATAAAATTATCAAGAATAATCTTAAGAGAAATTTTCTCCATCAAATTGATTATTTACGAACTTTAATTGCAAATGCATTTTTTTTTTGCTGAAATTGTCATGAAGTTTCTAATTAAAAGAACTGGCATTGAAAAAAAACGAATTTTTCTGCCTGCATAATGCATTTGTTCATTAAATTTGTTTATAAAATTATCAAGAATAATCTTAAGAGAAATTTTCTCCATTATAATATAGTTTCCATCCAGATTTCTTGCAATATAACTTTAAAAAACTTAAAATTATTAAAAATTATAGAAAATACCCTTTCAACAAATAATTTGTTTATGAAAATTTTTTTGTTTATTATATCATCATAGGACACCTTTAGGTAATGTTACTCTATGAAACGTAGGTGATTGGAATAATTTTCATATTATTGATGATCACCGGGAACGTCAGATAGAAAAAATGGCCATTTTTTCGTCATATTTGTTTATTTGTAAAAAAATTAAAAAGCTAAATAAAAAATCAGGCTCTGAAACTCTCTGGAAAATTTTATCAGCTTTTTTTCAAATTTTTTACGTCCAAATCGGTCAATATTTGTGGGCTGCGTGTTATTTTGAACCAAAAAAGTCATTTTTTCCCACTGTGCGTCGGCCTGCATGATTTGAAATGAATTCGGTCTAATATGTATTTTTATTTATTTCCATTTTATTGAAATGTAAAATAATTTTGCAGATGGCTCGTGTCCCTGGTTTGCCTTGCCGCCATAGTAGAAGGGGTAAGTTTTTTTTTTTAATTCACAAAATGGAATTGAATTGCAAGTTGAATGAAATTCTCAAAATTCTATGTATCTGAAGTTCTGAACGTTCAAATGAACGAAAATTTTTTTCATGACTAAAATTTATCTTGAAATATTGTTTCAACTACAAAATAAAAAGAAGAATCATGAGCTTTTTTATTATTACAATAGTTTCTTTATTAATACACCAATATTTTAGAACAAATTTGAGTTTAAAATGAAATCAAATAAAAATTTCGTTCATCTGAACGTTCAGAACTTCGGACACATAAAATTCTCGTTTTTCCTGATCTCTGTCGTTCCCATGGAATTGTCGTGAGTCTCTCTCGTTTTTCCTGATCTCTCCCGTGTCGCTTGGTTAAGAGAAGGGTTGTGAATAGTGTTCAAGTGTACAGTATATTATATTGCGTACTCGCTCATCGTTCATTCATTCGTTGGTCAGCGAGACTCAGGCCTGTCAAGATTGCATGTTCATATATATGTGAAATGTATCCACACATTTGCAAAAGTAAGTGCATATACAAGGTTGGCTGAAAATATTGGTACTCGCGAAACACTCCTCTGAATAGTCTCGTTGATAGCATAGTGTTTATCCGGAGATGGAATTTCATTTCCGGCTCTTGATGCACGAAACAACTTTATTAGTCGCGAATTAATTTTACTTATTATTTACTCATTCATTAAGATTTGAAATGAGTTAAATGAATTAAAAATCGAGTATTACTAAAAGCAGTATTACTAAAAGTATTACTAAAAGCAGTTTTTCTTTTTATTGGTTTTTATTGGTTTATTGGTAATTTCTTTTTATAAAGATGACTCTTAATTATTTTTTTCTAGTTTCTATTCTTTCCGATTGTTATTTACGATTTATACTAGAATGATTTTATGTGATATTCACATTAATTGATTTTTAATTTGTAAGTATATTTAATATATTTATTGGAGATTTCTACTCTTCACTTGGCAATTTTCACACATATTGTTTTCGATTTTATTATATTATTTCAATTTTAATGTGTTTCTAAATTATTTACTTATGGCTTCGATCTATACGTGACCGAAACTTTGCCAGATTTGGACTTTTAATATATTTATTTCAACTGAATATTGATCTCTTCTAACCATTTGAAGCCACATATTGGTTAATTGGATAAGATTCTTAAACATGAAGAATTTCCTCTTTAAGTTGTTATTTTCAGGAAATAATTTCATGAATATTTCATTGAAATAATTATTTTATCGATCAGTATCTTTCTCCTAAAATAATTTTTTATTTTGAATATAATTTCCCGAAGTATAAAACATAATTTCCTTGCTTTCCTATTTGGAAAAACGGATAGGTGTCAATAACTGTCCACGAGATTTATGTCAAGAACTTTTTGCCCAATCTGCATAAAGTTCTGAAACTATAAACAAATTATGGTAGCGCCTCTTCTGTACTTGTAGTTGAAAAAAAACGTGAAGAGAGGGCATAAAAATTCACATCGTCATAAACTATTCCCTTCTTGGCAGTTCTAATGCTTCCTTCAGACCTAGAAGATCCAGACATGCGAAGCATAGAATGCAAAAAAACGTGCAAAAAGTGAATAACTTGATGGCAGTGCATGTGGCCATTGTCTAGTGTTTTTTTTAGTCTATTTTCATTCTAAAGACTGATAATTACTACAATGGAACCAAGTGTATTATTTTATGTGCTTGAAAAAGAATGATTATTATTAAATACTTCTAGAATAATTATTATGGAGATTGTAGAAAATTTTTATCCGAGGTATAAGTATATCTGTATACAATTTTTGTATACAATTTGTAACAATTTTTGATGATACTATTGATTTAATAGTCTAAATATTAAATAACCAATAATAAATAATATTTAAAATATTGTGACAACAATTTTTAATATAGGATAAGGACGAAAATTAATCTCACAGACTGTACGAGAAAATACAATGCACTCATAATACGCACGTGCCTGAGCCTAGGTCACAGTTCTCCATTTCTATAGACCAGGTTCGTGAAAACAGTCGATTCAGGTGAATCTCGTTTCGATCTCATGGATGCTTGTTATCCCTTTACAATGACTACCAATCATGCATGCCTGTATTTTCATCTCAGAAGAAGTACCAGTGATTAGAAGAGAAATTAGCTTCAGGAGCTTTAAATCATTTAATAGAGCATATTTTTAACTCTATAAATTGCATTGAAAACAAAAGTAATTTTGGTAGCAATTAAAAAAAATATATATTCATTACCAATCAATAGTAATTATTTAATTGATTTAATTATTTAAATAATTAATTTTGTAAATAGGCAACCATATGCAATATGCAATTATGTAATCTGCAATTTCTGTACACAAATATATGCCTAGAATATAAAATATTTAATACTTATGAGTATGATATATATTATATACTTATAGTATGTAGAGATTGCTTCTTCAATTACGAATCAAAGAAATGTCCTCTTAATACAGAACTTTTTTTATTTTTAGTAAAAAGTATGTTATGTCGAGATTAGCGAATGTTAGTAATTGAATTTTGTAGAAACCAGAAACTAAATTATTTGTCTAATGCACTTAAACGAGTGGACCTACATTCGCAGTGATATTTACGGAGTTGGTGCAGTTGGTGAAAATCCAGTTCGCCTACAGTTTCGATTGGTCTCCCTCAATAAAATCTCATTTCTGGATATATTTCCATCTCACTTGCACTTTTCGCTTACTCACTTCTCAGAATATGTTTCCATGCATTAATATCATACATAAAATAGTTTCACTACTACAAAACTATTGTTTTACTTGCCATACAAAGGCGTTGATGGAGGTCGTGCAATTGTTTTCATTTGCGCAAACCAGAATTAATTGACTCTTGTATTTATTAATATCTCGTCATTCGAAATCATTCGAATCTCGTCATTCAAAATTAAAAATTTACATTTATCCAGCGTCATCATAGAAACAAAGTACAAAAGAAATATCTCGTTCTCTTGAATCAATTCGAACGTTTTCTTCAGAATGTCTTGATTTGAATTTAATGTGAAAAAATTATGCATAAATTATGTATAATGAATTATTATCGATAGATAGTATGTAAAAAATTATGCAAGCAGTAAATCTGAAGGTTTACGAAATTTGATGCCTTCAAATTTACTGTATATGCATAATTTTATGCATAGTGGCTATCGCTAATTCATTGTACATAAATTATACATAATTTTTCCAATTTCAATTCAGTAAAATG
This sequence comes from Euceroptres primus, assembly GCA_037177015.1. Classification (NCBI taxonomy): domain Eukaryota; kingdom Metazoa; phylum Arthropoda; class Insecta; order Hymenoptera; family Figitidae; genus Euceroptres; species Euceroptres primus. Next base: position 8,454 of record JBAGKK010162859.1, on the reverse strand, counting down.
TATATTATTAATTGCAGGGATCACAGTCGGTCCCCTATTTCCTTTTTCCCCCTATTTTTCTCAAGATCCCCTAAAATCCCTATATCCTCTAGAAACTTCAAAACTTTTCCTAAATTTTTAAAAATTTTATAAAATTTTCTGGACACACTCTAAATCTGCCGGACTCTTTCAATGTATTTCAAAAATTTCCATAATCAAATCTTCTAAATTCTTCCATAACCGCCTAATATCACAGTAAAAAGGAATGCTTAAAATTGTTACACCTTAAAATGGTTTGGATTAAATTCAATAAAATTTGTCTTGATTTAGGTAAAATTGATTCTATTTTATGTAAAATTTGTCTGAATTTAAGACTCAATTCTGAAATTCAGGTAAGGTGGTACTAAATTTTGACAAAATTGCTAAGTTAAATCAGAATTTTACTGAATTTAATCCAAACCATTTTAAGCTGTAACTATTTTAAGTAATCTGCTTTACTGGGATCTTTTGGGTATTCTAGAATATTTTCTAGAATCTTTTTAACTGGGTTCTCCTATAACCTTATAAAATCTTAAAGAATCTTCCGAAATTCTTTAATGTTTAAAAAAATATAGTAGAGTGCTCCAGAATATTCTGAACTCCAGAATTCTAAAGAATGTTTTAGAATCCTCTAAAATCTACAAAAGATTCACATTATCCTCAAGAATATTCAAAACTTTTTTAAAAATCTTCCTAAAATTCTCTAGGCTTTTCTAAAATATTCTGAAAGAGAATATTTTATATCTAGAATATAATATCTAGATTTTTGAGGATTCTAAAATATTCTGAAAGAGAATATTTTATATCTAAAATTTAATATATAGAATATTTTGAAAAATCATAATATATTAGGTATTGAGGAGTTTTTGAAGATTTAAGAACTCATCTGAAAAAGTCTGGATATCTATGTACCACAGTAAAAAAGAATATTTAAAATTGTTAAACCTTAGAATGGTTTGGATTAAATTCAGTAAAATTTATCTGGATCCAAGCAAAATAGATTTTATTTTAAATAAAATTTGTCTGAATTTTGAGACTCAATTCTGAAATTCAGGTAAGGTGGTCCTAAATTTTGACAAAATTGCTTAAATTAAGACAGAATTTTACTGAACTTAATCCAAACCATTTTAAAGTGTAACAATTTTAAGTATTCTTTTTTACTTTGCAAGAGTTTTAAAAAATCCCAGGAAATTTTAGAAGGATCTAGACAATGATGGAGGATTTTAGAAGATTCTGAACCGAATCCATTTCAAATCAGACAGGTTCTACACTTAAAGTCTCAGAATCTCTTGAGGACAAAATATGTTGTTTTTTAAAGGACATTAGGCGATACGCATTCTTGCGATTTGTGAAAAAAATGTTTTACGAATTTACGCGTATTTGAATTTTTTGCTTTATTTTTAAAAAACTCCCAATTTTTTCTTTAAACTTTTATAACAATTGACCTAATTGAGATATTTAAGATTTCTTCCCAGATTCTGGTAGCGTTTATCATCTTCTTTCGAAATCTGCCAAAAAATTTAGAAAATGTTTAAAATGAACAAAGTGGCGGCAATTTTTCTGAAAATATTTGTAGTCGATTTTCTCAAAAGACACACACTAATATTTTTTGCTAATTTTTTGTTGAATTTGTACTATCATAAGGAAGACATCTTGTGAGTTTTATGCAGGCTAAATAAATTTTGTGGCCAGGAGAATTTTTTTCATAAAATCGAGTTTTCACATTTTTCTCGAAAAAAATTACAGATACGCCAAATGTTAAGAAAATAGTTTGCACAATTAAAAAAGTTCTACAAAAAGTTCTTTTACTTATTTATGATATCTTGCACAATTCCGAGAAAAATGAAAAAAATAAATTTTCATGCACAAAAAAATGTTCTTGACTCCTGGTTTATGGAAATGCTCATAAATAAAAAATTAAAAATAAATAAATAAATAAGCACCCATAAATACCCATATCTATATTTTGTGAAATAGTTTTAAAAAATGTACGTTTATATAAAGACTTTCTGTGAGTTTTACGTGGGCTAAACAATTTTTAAGGCTAGAAAATTATTTTTTATAAAATCGAATTTTCAAATTTTTTGCTGAAACGATTTAAGTTACAAAAATAATGTCAAGACTAAAGATTTTTTGCCTAAAAAGTTTTTATATTCAATATATTTAAATATGTTTCACATTCACCCTGATATTTTTTAATAATGTACAAAAACTTCTTTTGAATTTCAGTTTAAAAAAAAATAAAATCTGGGTCCACGTTTCCAGATTTTTATTATCTATTTTTTCAGATTCTTCATTAGAGTCTTCGAGATCCGAAGAGGAATCATTCTTTCACTCTCGCGTTTTCATTCGTCAAAAACTTTTTAGGCAAATAATTTCTTGTCTTGACATTACTTTTGTAACTTAAATTGTTTCAGCAAAAAATTTGAAAATTCGATTTTATGAAAAATAATTTTCTGTCTATAAAATTGTTTAGCCCACATAAAACTCACAGGAAGTTTTCTTTATATAAACGTATATTTTCTAAAAATATTTAACAAAATAACAAGGTAGGTATTTCCATAAACCAGGAGTCAAGAAATTTTTTTTTGCATGGAAATTGAATTTTTTAATTTTTCTCGGAAATTGTGCAAGATATCATAAATGAGTAAAAGAACTTTTTGAAGAACTTTTTTAATTGTGCAATCTATTTTCTTAACATTTTTTCGTATCGGTAGTTGTTTTCGAGAAAAATGCGAAAATTCGATTTTATGAAAAAAAATTCTCCTGGCCACAAAAGTTATTTAGCCCGCAAAAAAATTAAAAGATGTCTTCCGTATGATAGTACAAATTTAAAAAAAATTGCCAAAAATATGCGCGTGGGTTTTTTGAGAAAATCGTCTAGAAATATTTTCAGAAAAATCACCTTCATTTTGTTAATTTTGAACATTTTTTAAATTTTCTAGCGGACTTCGAAAGTAGGCGATAAACGCTACTAGAATCTGGGAATAAATCTTAAATGCCTTAATTAGGTCAAAAGTTATAGAAGTTTAAAGAAAAAATTTGGGTTTTTTTAAAAAACAAAGCAAAAATTCAAATACCCATTACTTTGTAGAAAATTTTGTTTCCAAACATCGCAAAAATACGAATGGCCTAATTTCCTCTGACAAACAGCATATTTTGTCCCCAAGAGATTATGTGACTTCAAGTGTAGAACCTGCCTGATTTGAAATGGATTCGGTCTCTGGAAAAATCAGTTCTTGTCGACATTTTCATCATCCGAAAAATGAGGAGTTGCAATAAGGCTTGTTTTTGTTCCCAAAATGAAAAAAAAATTTTACGAAAATGAAAACTCAAAGCATCTGATTTTTTTCCCCCATATTCTTCTACTTAAAAGACATTATTTTACATAAGAACAATTTAAATTAAACGATTTTTTCAGAAGCTAAAAAATGTCTACTGTAAATTGAAGACATTTTTTATCTTATGGAAAAATCATCTAATTTAAATGGTGCTTGGTCAAGAAATGTTTATCTGCTGTCGGAATTTCTGTCTTTCGTTAACTTCAACGTGTCATTAATTTTTTTTCGGGAATATTATAGAGCCTCTGGTGATATTTTTACGATTTAATTGCAGGTTTAGTAATTTGTAATTTGTAATTTAATTTAGTTGGTTTAGTTGGTTAATATAATTTTATTTGTTAATATAATTTGAGATTTCTCATAAAAAAGTTGTATTTATTAACTTTTATTGGCTTCCTTGGTATTTTTGAAAGGAACAAATTTCCCCTTTTTTCAAAAAAGAGATCCCCTATTTTCCCTAAAAATAATCTTCTGAACTGCTGTCATCACAGAAACTGTCATGATTGTACAAAATCAATAATTTTTTAAACCATATTTTAATTAATTCCTTCTTGCAGACTCCTCTTTTGTTCTCTTGCAATCTTTTCATAAAAATTTATCATTCTTCTTGAAATATGTCTCTCAATTATCAAACTTCTAAGAAATTTCTATTACTTTTTTTTCTGGAGTGACGTTAGTTAATTCACATTATGTATGTATGAATAAAAATTATGTGTACTTAATCAGTATCTCATGGGTGATAGAAAAAAGGAGAAAATGTATGAGTTGAGGGGATGAATATGGGAGAGGTTTGGAGGTGAAGATGCGAAGAAAATTGAGGATAAGAAGGTGATGGAGGAGGATTGATGGTCACAATACACTTGTCTGGTCGCGTATTGCATTGCGTAATCTTCGTTTCATGAAGGCGGCCAGAAAAACGATAAAAGGGACAATTGTTGAACCGGCACGACGAGATATCTCCTATCTGAGAAAATTAGGTTAGCTTCGTTGAAGGAATTGTCGCATGTGCTATAATCTAATATACGTCTTTCAATCTAGGAAGTTTTACTTTTTTTTTATTGATTAACACCTGATGATTAGGATTAGAGAAAGGGATACTTTTCCAGTCAAGGATTATCAAAAGTACCTGGAAATTTAAAAAATGAATTTGTTATATTGAATAAATACAATCGCAAATTTTGGAGAAATTGCGATTTTAAACGCAATTGTAAATACGATTGTATTTAAAAACGAGAAAACTTCTTTGTTTTCTTCATTTTGAAGCTTTTCAGTTGGTCCAAATGTATGTTTATTAATATTGAATGTTTGATTGATAATAGAGCTTTGAAAAATCTGAATTTGGGTAGTAAAACTAGATGAAAAATGGGAAGAAATAATTGAAAGGAATTTTGCATTACGATTCTGGGAATTGGGTCCAATTATTTTCAATCTCGTCGCAAAGAACACGAGGTCGTCGGTAAGTTGAGTAAATTGGGCTCAGGCTTAATTAGGGATTAGAAGCCAGTGAGTGACATTGTAAATGAATGAATGAATGAATAAATGATTTCCTGGCAAGAGGTTTAAAATAGTCATAATTTTTTAGTCAATTTGATAAGTAATTTTGATGCTTGATCGCTGAGAAGGGCATTTTAGTTTCAGGCCAGATTTAAATGTACGCTTTTATCCCAGACAATTCTTACGTCATTCACTCTTCTTGCGCAAGTTAAGTCAGTTTTCAATGGTAAATGCTAACCTCATTTCCCGACATCATTGCCAATGCAACACTTAAATAAGGCGATTTTTAAAATTGAAAAATTTATGGAACTTGATAAAGAAATTACGAATTTAACATTTCTTGGTCGTTACATTAATATTATTTATAGATTTAATTAAACAAATGCGAATTGATAGATATTAATAAAGCAAAATAGGATTTTATTGTGTGTATGACATCATTTTTCAATAATAAGAAACCATCTCGTTTTGTGCTGATTGTACGCAGGGTCGATCAAGTTCAAAGAGGTCATCGTTTCAGATTTGTCGTTTACAGTTTATCTGTAACATGTGCTGTATATCCGTTTCTTTATTCAGTGCTTTTTCCTATTTAATTCAAATAAAAGAGTCCGCCGACGATATTTTTCGGACCGATTATAAAGAAGCTTTGCGAGATTATTTTTATGTCTTTGATGAAAAAAGGACTAAAAAGAGGCAAAAATATATGATATTTTGTATGTTTTCCAGCAAAATTATTCGTCACGACAGAGGTTACACAGAGGTGACATTGAGAAGCCTCCGGGTGCAGACTACAACGACAATTTTTCAAATGAAGCTCAACCTGAATATGAAGGTTATTACAATAATTTTTTTATTATTGTCTTCAAATTATTGTTTTCAAAATCATCAACCCAGGTGGAAAAATTATGCACAATCTATGCATAATGAACTATGGGTAGTCACTATGCAAAAAATTATGCATAAATTATGCATAAAATGTTACAAACAACTGACAACTAGTTTTCAACTGAATCCAACATTTTGATACCTTTAGATTTATTGAATATACATAATATGCATAATTTTTGGCATAGTGACTACTGTTGGCATAGTTTTCAACTGTTTCCAACATTTTGATACCTAAAGGTATCAAATTATACATAAATTATGCATATTCAATAAATCTAAAGATTTATTGAATATGCATAATTTATGTATAATTTTTGGCATAGTGACTACTCATAGTTCATTATGTATAGTTTATGCATAATTTTTCCACCTGGGAATATTAATTCTACCAGGCTCCCAAAAATATTTTTCTTACAGTTTCCATCTAAATTTTTGTTCTATAAGGTGAAAGAATCAAATTCACATCAGAGGTCCAAATGCGACTTATTATTTCTTTTGCCGTAAATGAATAAAATTATGAATAAAATTTTTGTGTAATATTCAGTTTTGTTGTTAATCTAAACGTTTCACAAAAAACTAGTTTATAATTGTACTTTTTTGTAGCAAAAATAATAGTGATTCGCATTTGGACCCTTGATCCGGATTTGGTTCTTTTGCCTTACCTTTTATAAATGTTATTTTCACGATTGTAGATTATATTTTTCTTTCTGATTAGTTTTCAAAAAGAAAGAACATAATTCTTAGATTTTTGACAAAATAGGTTTTAGTTTGGTTTTAAAAGGTAGATATTACAAATATTTTATAAAGTTAGATTTTTAGGAAGAATAAAAAATATAGAATTATCAAATTTTAATTGGTTTTTCTTTTAATATTTAAGATGTGCCCGAAAGGAGTGATAACACATATAACAGGGGTTCATATTGGAACCAATCAGGAGATACCTATTACAACAATAACAGAGAGGCATATGATGATACCAAAACTTATGAAGGTTCCTACGGATATGAAAGCTCGTATGGTGATCGGGACCGGGGTTATGGTCGGGCTCCTGATAGCTCTTCACAATATGGTCGTGATCGTTACTCCCCAATAAATTCTCCCATAGAAGATGGTGGAGGCAGATATGCTGTTCATCCTGTTCCTGGGGAAACCAGAAATTGTACTGGAAGTGGATGCTGTGCTCCAAAATGCTACGCTGAGAAAGGATCAAGGGTAAAAAATCTGAATAAAATATTTAAAATATTTAGAAAATTTTAAGGAACTTTAATTAAACTTTTATTAAACACTTTAGGATAGGTCCGAAATTAAAGTTTCGCAGTCAGTCAACGAAACTTTCGTAGACTGCGTAGGAAAGTTTAGAAGAACAAAAAATGTTTTTAATTACCTTTAATATTATTATTTATTATGTTTAATTTATATCTTGTCCCTAATTTATTTATTAACTATTAATTATTATTTAATTTTTTAATTTTATTATTATTATTATTATTTTAATTATTAAATTAAACTTTCGCAGTCAATGAACGAAACTTTCGTCAACTGCGTAGGAAAGTTTAGAAAAAAATATTTTAATGACTTTTATTATTATTATTATTATACTTAAATGATACGTTGTCCCTTATTTATTTATTCATATAAAGCATTGTACACACACGATCTCCACACATAAAATCCACACATCCTTAATACGGATCATGGAAAAGTCTTGCCCATGTTCCACCTCTGAAATATGCAGGACCGAGTGAGAAATATCTATACCCCATTCCATCGACAATTTTTTTGTTTCACAAATTTGTAATGTTAGGTGGATAATCAAAGAGATTTTCAATTTTTAAATTGATTTTATATGAAATAAAATATAATTATGAAAAATATGCAATATATGGGGCATTCCATACCAAATCGACCACTTTTGACCCCGACCCCTTTCCTTTTGGCTGAAACTTTTTTATCTTTTTCTACCCTATCGAAAAAATTTTTCAGAATTTTTTCAAATTTTTTTACCTAACCCCAAAAAAGTTATGGGTTTTCCAACAAAATGTTTTTTTTCAAATGGCCGTAACTTTTTCAAAAATTGACTTATCGGGACGTTTTTTTCCTTCAAAATTTTTGTTTTTAAATGCACTTTTCAGAAAAAAATTTATAAAAATTATATAGATTCATCTTCAACGTTTAATTATTATTTATTATAATTCTTCCACTTTTATTTATTATTATTATTATTATTATTATTATTCTCTGTACATTCTAAAAAACTTTCAGAGTAGTGTTATGAAAAATAAGCTGAGTTAAAAAATTTTTTTTCAATTGAAACAGAAAAATAGAAAACGAAAAAAGCCTGCTCTGAAAATTTCAGAGAAATTGCAGAAAATGTCGAAGTTTTTTTTATAAAAAAAAAGAAAAAAAAAAATTAAAAATGACAATCATCTCGAAATTTCCGTTTTTTCCAAAAATTTCAAAAAAACGTCGAAGATGAATCTATATAATTTTTATAATTTTTTTTTGAAAAGTGCATTAAAAAACAAATTTTGAAAAAAGGTCCCGATGAGTCAATTTTTGAGAAAGTTACGGCGATTTGAAAGAAAAACCATTTTCTTGAAAAACCCACAACTTTTTTTGGGTTAGGTAAAAAAACTTGAAAAATTCTGAAAAATATTTTCGATAGGGTAGAAAAAGGTAAAAAAGTTTCAGCCAAATCGAAAGGGGTCGTGGT